>JAQBSW010003972.1:0-75141 GCA_029291075.1 Eudiplozoon nipponicum
TACTGCCTCAACGAAAACGTTTCCTTCGAATCTGTCAACTCATACCATATTTTACACCATACGCACACATACACTATACATCTCTATACGTACACATATAAGTATATACTCACATATTGATGTATGGCTGTTCATGGCGATGATTATGATAGATACAAATAAAGCAATACAAGGCCATTTACAAGTGAACCGACTTATCAGTATTATATCAAATTAATTCCCTAGGCTCGTAAACATTCTAATGCATTACTGGACTAACATATACTTTCTTCTTCTTCATCATCACCATGCACAGCCATACAAAAGCCAAGTGACTGTATCACTGCCTTATAACCATAAGTGAAAAAAATAAATAGCGACAAAAATAATAATTTAGACACAAATTATTGGTGAGGTTTACGAGAGAGAGAGAGAGAGAGTACCGTCATAACCTTTAACCATGAACCTACATGATAATGTTATTCCATATGAATGACCATTTGGTTAATGAAATAGCAATAAATAATTATATGAACTGAGCTCGTTATGACTGACAGAAAATGTAGAACTGAAAGTAATAATAAAAATCCACAAACACGTTGGAATAACAACGGAATTTTGAATTAGAGAGTGTTAAAATGGCGAAAGGGAGGAAAACGAAATATCCCAAAATTATCTAATGCGTTTGATAATTCGCAGTCCAAGCTCTGAATAATAATAAAGGAATATTTATCAAATAAAATAAAGTTAAATGTGTTCATATGAAATATTTTAAATTTCTTACTCTGAATACTTATTAAATCTGATTACTATCATTTTTTATTCTGCTAAAACACAATGCCTAGGTCATTTTCAACTCATAATACATGCAAAATATTCCTCTTCGATTTTGTCAATTGATTCTCAACTTAACCTGGGCAATCCACTTTGGTTAACTATGGAGATGAGTTTGCAGCCTTCCCAGTATCTCTGATGGCCAGTTTCTTATGAGTGCCTAGTTAAGAATGTGATACAGTGAAAACAGCTAGGAAATCGTCTTGTTGATGTGGCCTTGCCATAAATCTGAATTGGCTATAGTGGTGTTTCATAGAGGTTTGGTCTACCTCGCTTTTATTTTTCATCTCGATAAATATACTCATATCAACTATATCCTTTTCGGATAGCCGGTCACTCTATCTAAATGTGCCGTTAAGAAATTCTAGCATTAAGGAAACATACAAATAAATTAAGATTGAGGTGTTCTTTCCAGAGGAGTTATCTCAGTATAAAGCATGTTTGCAACTGGGACAGACGATTTTTGCCCCATTGACACGCCTCGCACTTATTTATAATATTCCTTTTGGGAAGTAAAGTATGCAGATGACGTAGATAATTTTAACATTCCCATAAGTCTTCCATCCAGTACAACCAGTTATTCATTTAAAAGTGTTTTAAGCATTCCAACGCAGAAGGTACAGGGATACGTGTATGCATAGGTATAACATCCAAGCTAGCTTCTCTGTCTTTATTCACTTGTATTTATGAACTATATCTATGAAATGGAGGACGTTCACTAATTTATGATCTAAAAAATAGGATGATATCTAAATTCCACTAGAAATTATTTTAGACATGGACGAAATCTGGTAATTTACAATCATCCTTAGTGGGTGTTCATTTTTATGAACAGTCATTAAGCCATAGAACCTAGATGGAAGCGAAAACTTTCATAGAAAGAACAGCTCCCAAACCAAATTTGGTTGTAAGGTTCCTTGATGTTTTTTTTATAATTTGGCAACACGGTGATGACGAAATTATAAATTTCTTTAATTTAACAAAGGTGAAGAGAACGATTTGTTAATCCTACCTGCACAATCAATGATTGTTTAGAATGTATGAGAGAGATATATATATATATATAGTATATATAGCAAAAGCTGCAAAAGTTAATGATCGTCACAACATTGTTTAAAGTAGAAAGAAAATTCATACAGTGGACTGTATTCGTGCTTGTTTTTAACTCTTCATATACGTAAGTAGAAACACGTTTTCAGATCAGTTATCTTTTGAGCAACAATTTTTTCACATTTTCCAGCCTGCGGATACTCCTCGGCGATTTGAGGCGAACTCATTAATTAAATAAGCATTACATTATAATCTACTGGCAGAAAATAATAGGATTAGATAATCAATTTCATTACATGAAATACTGCATAACAGATATAAAATATAGTTATATTTCGGTTTGTAAAATGAATATTTTCAGTTATAACTAGTATTAAGTTGGCATTAAGCCCATATTGATAGTAAATATTATGCTTATATCCTTTAAATTACATATTGTATGGTCCATTTCTTAAATGCAATTTTCTTCGTTGCAAGTAAACACTGACTATGTCGTCTTATACTGCCACAATTAAAAAATTTGGAGATAATCAGCCAATTCCATCTGATATCTAGATTCTGGTGATTAATGAAGAATAAATTCACTAGGAATGGGCGACCGTGTTCATTTACAGCCCACACAGCTTTGAATGCCATTTTTATGCGGCAGTAAAGCATCAGTGTATTTTTCTGATGTAACGCTGTCTATTAGTAGTAGTAGTAGTAGTAGTAGTAGTAGTAGTAGTAGTAAGCCAGAATATACCGTGGACATGGATTGAACCTAGTCACGTCTGCTTCGGTGTTTGTGACTCATAGCACTGAGCGGCAGGCTGGTCAGTGTATGGATTTGTTGGAGTAACATGTGCTAAAGTTGTTGTAATCCACAATTTTGGTTAAATGTAGCATATCTTGAATTCCTTGTGTCGGTACCATGTACCGACTGTGCAACCATAATGTCAGTAACCTTTACAGGCCCGGTATACATTATATATCATGAGTTAGCTTTGAAGTCGCACTGTCGAAGACAATATGAAGTAAACTTTACTATTGATGGTATACATATTCGTATAATAGACTGTAACGTACGAATGGCCCACATTCCTCACCAAAATATATAGAGTATAGGGTATAATACCCGCTCCTACTAATGAATCACCAGTAAGTACGAAAGGAATGTGCTCATGAGATTATACCTTTAGTTCGTGCTGACTTTGGTTTAACCATCTGGCCCTATTTAGACTAATTTGTTACTAGGTGCGCAACATCTATTACGAAGATGCAAATAAAACTTGTCATTGGCTGAAGCCAATTGAAAAAGGTTTATAACTAAATTTACTTGTACGAATGCTACGAGCATCCGAAATATTTTGTTTAGTACGATATCTTTTGCGTAATGTGTGCAACACAGCTGTGTGGCCCAGAAATGCTTTGATAAATCGCTGATATTAATAGGCACAACTCAATGAAATCGAACCATATCCCTAGCATCTTTGCTAAAATATACATATATACACAAACGTTTAAAATACACTAACCGCGGAGACAAGAGCACTACCACATAATGAATTTAAGAAGACGGTTAAGCCGCATTTCTTTAATAAATTTCTCAGAGATAAAACGGCCCGGAAAGGCAACCTATTACTTTCACGTCCGTATAACACATGGTCGTTATTCGAAATACTATTGGTGCTTAACCCGGCATTACTGATGGTTAAACATTATCCACAATCGTCTTCGCACCTTTCGATAAAAAAGGAATGTTTAAATTCTAATGGCTGTCTTCAGTTTCAGATACGACTTCTAATCAGACTACCATTACTACCGACAAGCGGTACTTTCTCGTCTTTTACTATCCCCATTGCTTTCTTTAATGATAAAAAATGCTAGTCACGGCCTCACTCACTTTTACATAATCCTTCTTTTGATTTGATGGTTTAGTTGCCAAATTAAAATTTATTATTTTCATTGAATTTACCGCTTTTCTTTATACAAATATTACATATATTTTTTCAAAATTTGGTGAATATTTATGGAACTTTTTTGTCTAAATCCTTCTGAACATATTCATTCCCAGATTTTGATTTTATTCGGTTCTCTATTTTTGCCCTGATGTGCGTGAAACCACTCTGGTTGGGTTCGGTTGCCATCTTGAATATATTTACAAATAACCATATCAATTGATTTGCAGTGTGTATATATCTGACCGTTACACAATAGAGATTTTACAAATATGAGATTATATTTTTCACTCAAGGGTATTGTTATGTTATTTGCTTCGATTATCCTACGTCGTCTTAGCGCTTCACGTGAATCACATACAAGAGAAGAACAGGCCGGATTCCACGCAGGACGAGGTTGTATAGATAATATTTTTACGTTAAGGCAAGTTCTCGAACAGAGACATTTATATCACCGTCCCACAATAGCCGTCTTTCTAGACTTCAATGGTGCATTTCATTCGGTGAATTAACGCATAACTTTACAACCAGCAGTGGTGTTCGTCAAGGTTGTCCACTTTCCCCATTATGTTTAATTTTGTAATCGATGCTATTATTAACAACACTCTCCCACACATTCAGGACGCTGGAGTTGAAGTTCTCCCGGGAGATAAACTAGTCGATCTTGACTATGCGGACGATATCGTACTATTATTCGACAATCAGCATGCTGCCCAGGCCACCTTGAATAGATTAACAGACGTTGTTCCGTCTTTCGGTATGAAATTCGCACCCTCTAAATGTAAGATACTGTTACAGGATCACCCACCACTCCAACATTGCGACTGCAGAATGAAGATCTTGACATAGTCGACAGGTTTACATATCTTGGGAGCTCTATCAATAACGTAGGCAATATGTCCGACGAGGTGAGAATACGGATCGCGAAAGCTAGAGTAGCTTTCTCGAACCTTCGTCATTTATGGAGAAACGCCAATATTTCACTTTGCCTTAAAGGTCGTGTTTACAATGCATCTGTACGCGCAGTCTTACTATACGCTAGTGAAACTTGACCTCTTAGAGTTGATGATCTGAGACGCTTACAGGCATTCGATCATCGTTGTTTGAGAAGTATAGCACATGTTGGTTACCAACAACGAATAACTAACGTTGACATCCGTAGACGTATTTTTGGATCTGACAATAAGTGCTCGTCGTTAGAAAAACAAATAAGGCTCCATCAACTTCGTTGGCTCGGTCACGTTTTGCGTATGCCCTCATTTCGATTGCCCAATAGAGCTCTGTTCTCTCATCCAGCACCAAATTGGCGTAAGAAACAAGGTGGGCAGATTTTGACATGGCAGAAACAATTAAAGTCACTTACATCCAAATTTGGTAGTATAGGACCCACTTGTCTGCCAGGATGTGGTCCTCGTGCACATCACAGTTCTTGGTTAGAAACCCTTAGCGATATGGCATCGAATCGAGCTCAGTGGCGATCTTGTTGCAGATGTCTAGTAGAATCATCTTCGTAACTTTCTTTTCTTAGTAGGTCAAAGTTAGCTGCGAGGTTTGGTTTGTTTATGACGTGATACAGTGAAATCCGCAAGGAAGCTGTATTGCTGATGTTCGCCTTGCCCGAATGCTAACTTGGCCATAATGGTGTTGTGGAGAGGTTTAGTTTGCCTCATTTCTGTGAGTTATCCTGATAAATTTACTCAAAGTATCAAGGTATTCCTTCTCTCTCTCTCTCTCTCGTAAATCTCACTAATAATTTGCCTAAATTCACTTATATACTTTTTTTCCACTCTTTATGGTTATATGGCAGCGAAACATTAGTCACTTGACTTTTGTGTGGCTGGACATGATGATGATGATTGTGTTCTAGAACAGGCAAATTAACTGTCATTTTCCGTATCAAATCACTTTCTGAATTACACTCCTATGATGCAGCGCTCAATCAAGCATACTAATTCCTAGTATCTATTAAGTGGATGTAAATTTTAATTTGAGTCCACAACAGACTTTTCTGCCATCGCAGGTCTTAGTATAATACACTTTGTTAAAGCGGCTAGATCATCTATCTCTAGGCCACATGTATGTATGTAGATTAACCAGAATTAGCATAATTGAATAAATAAAGGATTTAGGCAAAACTGCTCAATGTACAGTTTCCGCTGAGAGCCAAACTGAAGGAATAGTTGTTTGTGTTAAGAGTAGATGGGCACTAATAAGGAGAAAGATTTAATCGATTGATGTATAATTACACTCGTATATAATTTGGATTATCCCGATATATATTAATATGTCGTCGCTACTTAGAACCCAATGAAAAAAGGTTTTCAAACCAGCTAGAAGCTGTAAGAAGAAATTTTTTAAAAGTATATTAGTCCTGTGTCCCGTAAAATGGATACCACCAGGTATCAATTCGTTTCAATGCAAAATTTATGGGTTCGGATGTTGGGTTACTGTATAAAAGTATTTCACCTGAATCAGTGGACGGGAGCCTATATTAATCCAGTAAGAAAGATTCATAGAGTACGAACTAGGTCTGGACATTCGCCAATATTTCCTCTGGTGGTAAATATTTCTGGAAAGAAATTTTCTTTTCCAAAATTGAAAACCAATTTCCAAGAGAGCTAAGGGAAACACCTGTCTACGATTTCTTTCAATTTTTTATGTACTGAACTAGGAGAAATATACGAACCTATTGATCTTGTGAATTCTGATCATGACAATACTTTCTCGTGGTTAAAGTAAACACCAGAATAAATGGGATCAGTTATATACTTCACTTTACTCTACTATCTGTGTTATTATATTGGCCAAACCATGCATCATATAATAATAATAATAATACATTTATTTGGCATCAAAGGCCAACTGGCCCGATAATTATATTAATTATCGTTACAAATCAACAATTGTTAGTCATATTTATCACTTATGCATATTACATTCGCATTGTACCTTGATCACTCTAATTATCGGGTCAGATAGCCTCGATGAAAAACCTATTCATAATTTTATCAATCACAAAAATTACTCATTAAATTTAATGTTTTTTTCTTTATTATAAGAAACTGATTAAGCTTTGATTTAACATGCGCAGTGATATTACTGTAGGATGTTCAGGTGTTGATAAATCCCATAACAAATAATCAAGATTGACTTATTTATATGAAAATTAATGGACATACTTATGTAATGTGATTACTTTTATTTACTGTACACTTTCTGATAGTAATACCTATTTGATGGAACATGTATGGTTTGAATCCAAATAAAGTTATTCTATATTCTCATTAGATATGAAGGAAGCCCCTACACAAATAAATTACATTATTCAGCTGACAGCCAAATTAATTTTTTTTAAAATATCAGTTATAATCGAGGAAGTTTCAATTAAAAAATCCCATCCCAGTAAGACCTCGTAGATATCATGATTGCAAAAATTGTGCGTAATTCGTTTTCTGTATTCTGTGACTGCCTGGCGTGATTTTCTTTAACAGGCTTCGTTTGCTTTTTTTATTTCTCAGTCCGGTTTAATAAATATTGATCTTCACAAGATGAGCAATCAAAACGAATTTCCATATTTATTTCTGCATATTGGGTCGTTCAAAATGAGGTAACTTAATTCTGATTTTCGCATTTAATCTCCTTCCAAATTATATACTCGAGTGCAGTGTTACGTAAGAAGTACACAGTCCTTCGCCTATTACTAGATTAATCAATTAATTATGTAAGTGTAATCTTAAATTTGAGGAAACTGATAATTTTGCTCAAGGCATTGCATTCATGAATCTAATAGATATGGAAGAGAAAACTATCTTATTAAACCTCTATAGGCACGATAATATTAAATCTGACGTTACGTCTATAGGCCTCATTAGCTAATAGGCCTGATATAAACATAAATTGGCAAATGCATATAAAATAAATGCGTAAATAAAAAACATAAACAGAGCACTAACCAATCCCACATAAAACACTTCCCACAGAGAAAATAATAATAAAGGAGTATACTCCAAGATAATCCACTCGTGACATTTCCACACGCATTAACTGTATATAACAATAAAGACGACGAAATTTGTCTTCTTAAAGTAAAACTTTAAAGAACTATAAAATTAAATTCATTTGATTTAATCAGAGTTTAAGAAACTTATTTGATATATATTTAACAAAATTAGACTACAGACGTTTGTACAAATGTAATTATTTTTCTGTATAACTAAACGGAATATTAGTTTGAATACACATTTTTGAAGAAATCTTTTTTGCAATTTTAACACTCGTAAGCGATACAAACAAGATTGTCAACAAAATGTTTACCATTGTAAACGCCCCGGCTTCAAGTAAATGCCATACGACGTTACAAACTCGGTTAAGGTGCTCTGAATAGAGATTAGTTACTGATATGGGGCCCTTAAGAGGGCCGGGTAATGCGTTCTCTTGAAGTCTTCAGCGTTGAAGATGTCCTAGAGCCTTGGGTGGACTCTGGTTGAGTTTTCGCTCCCGTGGTTGAGCTGTGATCGCGTTGTGGATGGTTCGTCCTGCACTCAATTGGCTCGTCTCTCCGGTATCCCGCAACAAGATGAGTCACGGATGTAGTTAGTTATTGGTGAAACTATCAAATCACCAGCGTAGGTATTGACAGCCGACAGAACGCACACGCGTGAAGCAGGTAGAATGCAAATGCCACAACTGGCTTGCATGGTAAATTGCCGTGCTTAAATAGCATGCCTATGCCTACTTGCACTCTACTGGTTAAACGGCAAGTTTCGCTTTTTTCTCATTGGTGCAACGTAAATAAAATTGAATTTAATTTACGCAATATGTCGGCCATTAATTTGTGTCGTTACAACACTTTCCTCTCTGAAAAAAAAGGAAAAAAATTCCTCTCTGCGAGGCTAGTTAAGAAATGCATGACAGAGTTGGAACCAAGTTAAGCAAAATATGATGAACCATAAATGCTGGGCTTAAATATGCTTGTTGGTTGCTTCAACAATGATATGATGCCAGGTAACCACTAGGAATTGCTACACAAATTGTTAGCTCTAGTGGACAGTCATAGCACGTGAGGCAAAATAGAGCAGTGTAAGTTTTGGAGCCGCAGCGTGAAGATTTCGAGGTAAATCGCCTCTGAATTTGCCAGGTTTAAGATAAAAACCTAAGCAGGTTGGATCGTTGTCAATGTGTTTGTATACGACCAAAGGAGCTAGAGTGCTCGACGTTGTGGTCATGACATTTGTAGAGTGGTCTTTGTGAAATAGATAAAGTTGGGATATGCATTGAAAGTGGCCTGTACCATGATATGAAGCTGATCACTACTTAGTGTTGCTACACGAAAGCGTTAGCTCTAAGTAGCTAGTCATACCAAAATAGGCAGTGTAATGTCATGTGTGAGAAATACATTATAATGTAAAAATATATACATTAAAATCAAAGGTAACTGCATAAACTATGTACACGAACATTGCCTCAGAGATGGCATAATACCAAAGAACTGTTCAAAAATGCTACACAATTGTTAGCTGAGAACAGCTGGTTATGCCACGTGAGACAAATACGAAAATTAACGTAAGGTTAAAAAAATTTTATAGTTAAATGTTAATGTTTTAAAAAATTAATTACGCGTTATACAAAGCAGGTTGAGATTGTGGGCAGACGGAGCCTGAGACGTGTGTAGAAGGTTGAACGCTCTCAGGATCAGGTGGTTCGATAAACGGTTTTAACCTGTCTATGCTTACTGATGTCGGTGTAGCGCCCTGCATAATGATGAAGTATTTTGGTTGTTTTAGTAAAATCGGGTAAGGACCGCGATACTTGGGTTGTAGTGGTGCAACAGCATTATTGTTGCGAACGAGTACTCTCTATGCAGCTGTGGAGCTGTGGGTGAACGAAGACTGGACGAGGCGTGTGTCTCGGCTGCTGTTCGGACATGTTGCCGAAATGAAGTCGAAGGCGGGTAGCTTCGTTTTGTGGGTCATCTTGTGCCGGTAGTAGACGTGGGAGCTGACTAGGCAGGCGTAGATCCATGCCATACAAGAGTTGTGACGCAGACGTTTTAATGGATTCTCGAGTACGGGAACGCATGGCAAGCAGAACTAAAGGTAGTGCATCGACCCAGTTGCCATTAATGGACAAGGATGCTAAAGCAGCTTCGAGTTCCCTATGCATTCTCTCTACCATACTGTTAGCTTGGGGATGGTATGCAGTCGTCTGGCGTAAGACGCATCCCATGTACCGCAAGGTGGTTTTGAAACGATCAGATGAGAAGCAAGTGCCTCTGTCCGTGATGACCTCATTGGGAACACCGTAATTGGATATCCATGCAGAGATAAAACCGTTAGTTACTTTGTCTGCAGAAATGGTGCCAAGAGGTAATGCCGCAGGCCACCGTGTAAATCTATCGATCATAGTTAGAAGGTAGCTGAAACCTTGAACCTTTGTCAGATGAACTATGTCGATGTGGACGATGGCTAGGCGAGAAGTAGACCGAAAATGTTGCAACTTAGAACGAGTGTGTCGTGTGATCTTGTTTTTCTGACAAATTGCACACTCTGAGACCCATCGTTTAACATTCTGCCTAAGTCTGTGACCCAGAAACGATCTGTAAGAAGTCGGACAGTCGCTTGGCTTCCTGGGTGAGAAATTGAGTGAATTGAATCGAAAACTTTTCTCTGAAGGCTGGTCAGCAGAACTGGCTTGTTGGGCTGCATACCCGTGAAGTAAACAATTGGTAAGCCTTCCCACAGACGGCATATGAGCTTGGTTGGGTGACAGGCTATTGATCTTTGAATGTGAATGTCACCGCGTTGTTCAGTTTGCAGGAGAGTTGGCGTTAGTGCAGGTTCACTGAGTGCCACGGAGATTACAGTGAATGGTGACGGCGAAGGTGGTTGTAGAGAGACGTCTGGCCTGGACAGGGCATCTGGAATGAAGTTCTGTTTGCCCTTGACGTGAAAGACGTCAAATTGCCATTCGCTTAGACGAGAAAGCTGTCTTTCCACTCTGGCAGGGTACTTGGCGATAGATGAAGTTGCGTTTCGAAGTGCGCTAACTAGTGGTGCATGATCTGTGAAAACAACAAATCTGCTACTGCCAATGATGCTGATAAAATGGCGCACTGCGTCGTGAATGGCGAGAAGTTCTCAGCCGAAAGTGTCGTACCTCGTTTCTACTGGTTGGAGAGTACGCGAGTAGAAACTGATAGGCTTCCGAACTCGTCGATCTCTTGTTCCAAAGTGGCTCCAATAGCGAATTCAGAAGCATCTGTCGTGAGTAGAAATGGCTTTTTGAAATCTGGATGCGTTAGCATTGTGGCATTTGCTAACGAGTTGATGGCAAGTCGAAGTAATTCCTCGTCTTTGGATGACCAAACAATGATGGAATTCTTGCTAAGTCCTTTTCGGTTCCGCAGGTGCCTGCACAAAGGATAAAGTTGTTTTGAAAGTCCTGGAAGGAACTTGCGATAATAGTTTAGTACTCCGAGGATTTTCTGCAAATCGCTCAAAGTCCTTGGTGACTTGATATTCTTGATTGAATTCGTCTTTGACGGCAACGGTTGAATACCTTGGGCCGTGATACGATGCCCTAAGAAGTCGACGGATGAAGTTGCAATCTTCGTCTTGTCACAGTTGATCTTGAGTCCGTGGTTGGATAAGCGTGAGAGAAAATTTCGTAGATGTTCCGCATGAGATTCTAGATCTGGACTGAATACCATAATGTCATCTAGATATGACATACAATAAACAGAGTCGTCGCGAAGTATGTTGTCTATGAATCTTTGAAATGTCTGAGTAGCACACTTAAGTCCAAAAGGGCATGTAAAGATATTCAAAAAGGCCAAATGGAGTGATGACTGCAGTTTTCTCGATATCCTCTGGTGCTACCGGTATGTGATGGTACACTTGTCTGAGGTCAATCACTGAGAAGAAATTGCTGCCGTTGAGTTTTTCAAGTAAAGTGTTGATGTTTGGAATAGGATATGCATCAGATTTTGTCACTGAATTTAGCTTACGGTAGTCTCCACAGGCTCTGTACGATCCGTTTGATTTAGAGACTAAGTGCAGTGGTGACGCCCATGAACTTTTCGATGGTCTGATGATTCCCTCTTCCAAAAGCCTTGAGAATTCTTCTTGGGCAGCTTTCAGCTTAGCAGGAGCCAGTGGTCGCTTCTTGAGTGCAATAGGTTGTCCTTCTGTGACGATATGATGCATCGTGTTGGAGACTCGTAGCTCTGACTTGTTAAGATCGAAAAGCGATTTGTATTTTCGAAGAGCTGCTGGTATCTCTGCTGAATGATGCACTGGGGTTGGCTGAATGACCTGTAACTCCAAACGCTCGGAGGCAAGTGTCCAAAAGCTTTGTTCAAGTTCGGTGGAGGGGTCGATGATCTTTTGATTGGCAAGATCAACAATGAGCCAAAATTTTAGAAGGAAATCAAGGCCTATTATATTATGTGAGACCTTGGCAATGATGAAGTTGTGGGAAAATTCACGTCGTAGACCTATGTTGAGTGTGCGGTATTGGCAGCCATAAGTTGGTATAGGCTCGCCTGTAGCTGTTGCGAGAAGAACGCCTAGCGACATCTCGGCCATTGAATCACCTTTGAGAACTGGGACTGCCGCACCTGTGTCTACGATGTACTCTTCGCCAGTTTTGAAATCAAGAAGGTGCAGAAGTTCGTTGGGCTGTTTGGCCGGGTCATGCAAACAAGTAGGCTGGTGATTGCGACCGGCATTGTCTGTTTGGTTCTCTATGTGAAAAATTCAGCGTGGACGAAAAGAGTCGACAGGGATGTCGGATTGTAGTTGGCTTCTTCCATGTAGCGCCGTTGACGCCGTTGATGTGCAGAAAGTACGGTCTTCTACTTCCTGCGCCAGACGTTTCCCGATACTGATGCATCCTTGTGCCTGCGGTCTGTTGTCCTCTCCGTCAGCTGTGGAAATTGACACTCATTCGGAAATTCTTCGGAACGACAAAGACAAACTTGGCAAGCAAAAAAAACTTCTGGTGGTTATAACACCAGTTCTTTGGAGCATATTTATTAAATGATTGCGGAGATGTCGATCGCCGCCTACCATTATAATTTGACTTGGAAACGAATTTTGGTCGAGCATTCACATGATTTATCTCGGATTTGGTAATGGCCAATCCTTCTAGAACTTTGGCCATGTTCACCACTGTTCTCTCTAAAGAGGAGATTCTATCATCTTGCGGGGGTGAAGAAAAGGATGATGGATTCACTTTGGGTTCCAAAACCCTATATTCTAACTCATCTCTCAGATAAGTCATCTATAGAGAGAGTGTTGGGGAGCTGTCTGGCAAAGAGTTTTAATGTTTGGGGAAGATTGTTAATAAAAACAACCTTAGCCTCATGATCAGAAATGTTGGTTTTATACCAACGTTTCCGTAATTCCCTCAGTATTTCTATGGGGCCAAGATTTGGCATATCTAACTGCGCATATTTGTTTATTATCTGCTCAGTTTCCGTGGGTCCAAGCAAGGATTCTACCTCGTTTTGTAGGCCCAAATGGGATTAGGTAGCTTCCTAATGGCCTCAAGCTTAGGATAAATCCGTCGCTGCAATTCAGAAGGTAGTTTAGCAAAAACCTTTGACAGTTTTTGATGACTGTCATGATCAGGAAACAGGGAGAAAGCGCAGTCTACGCGCATAAAAAATAGCTCACTATCTCCATCCCAAACAGGAACATCAATATCTAAAATTGGACCTGACATTTTAACAATCTTACGGGATCTTAAAAGCATAAATTATAAGCAATATGAAAATATATAAATATACTTTAACGAAACGCTTACCCACAAACAGCTTCCACGGTTGAATAAGAGCAGAACAAAGAAGTCACTGTTTCCAACAATCCGAAGTTGAGTTGTTGAGTACGTACGGTGCCGTTTTGTACGTAGAAATGATGAACAAAGGCCCCGATGCCGAATTGATGTTCAGATTTTAATCAAAATATGAAAACAAATATAAATTAAAAAATTAATATAATATCGAAAATAGATAACCATGCTCAATACAAAACGAAGGCTGCCTAGAGCCTGCTGGGTGGACTCTGGTTGAGTTTCGCTCCCGTGGTTGAGCTGTAATCGCGTTGTGGATAGTGTCCTGCAGGTCCTGCACTCAATTGGCTCGTCTCTCCGGTATCCCGCAACAAGATGAGTCACGGATGTAGTTAGTTGTTGGTGAAACTATCAAATCACCAGCGTAGGTATTGACAGCCGACAGAGCGCACACGTATTGACAGCCGACAGAACGCACACGCGTGAAGCAGGTAGAAGGCAAATGCCACAACTGACTTGCATGGTAAATTACCGTGCTTAAATAGCATGCAATATGTGTACTTGCATACTATTGGTTAAACGTGGTTAGACGTGGTTAAACGGCAATTTGCTTTTTCTCATTGGTGCAACGTAAATAAATTTGAATTTAATTTACGCAATATGTCGGCGATTGATTTGTGTCGTTACACCATGTATAAAAAATGTCTTAGTAGTGTAAAACGCCCGGGTTCGAGTAAATGCCCTGCGACATCACAAAGTCAGTTAGGTGCGAAGATGTCTGAGACTAGTACTATTGCGGATCTTTATTAGGACCGGTATTGCGTTATCTATCAATATTAGTTAGTGTAGCAGTGTCTAGAAATACTCCTAGACACTTGAGACCAGCTCTGGTTGACTGGCTGTTGTTCCTTCTGTTGTGGCGTTGATATCAGTGGTGAGAGACTGTGTGAAGGCTGAGTATTGTCTCGTTGAAAATCTGCGACAACACCGTGGTAACTGGCACACGTGAAGGTCCAATAAGTAGATGTTGCTCCGTCTCACTAGCTGGGAAGCAACAAGACTGGCGTGACTGAAATTGACACTGTGTTCGAAACAAGTCCAGAAGTCAGCGAAGGTGAAAAACCAGTATGACAGGAGACAGCACACAAAAGTAGCGCATAGCAGAATACAAACCTGATAACTGACTGGCATGGTAAATTCGTGCCTAAAAGGCAAGAAATCGAAATCTCGCACGCCATTGGTTAACGAAAATTTTGCTTGTTTTAATAAGTGCCGCATAAATTAAATTTGAATTTCATTAACGCAATATGTCGGCGAATTGTTCTTGAGCCGTTACAACACTTTCCTCTCTGAAAACAGGAAAAACATTCGAAACAAGTTAAGCAACTGGGTATTATTCTGCCCATAGCTGTTAAAAAAATATACCGAAAATGCTGGGTTGAAGTATGCTTGTTAGTTGCTTCAACAATGATATGATGCCAAATAACGACTAGGAATTGTTACACAAATAGTTAACCGCAGTGGCCGGACATATCGCATGAGGCAAAATAGAGCAGTACAAGGTTTGGGAGCCACAGCGTGAGGATTTCAAGGTAGATTGCCACTGAGGTTGCCAGGTTTAATTTGAAAACTTGACAGGCTGGTTCGCCGACAATATGTTTGAATACATCCAAAGGACGTAGTTTGTACTCGACGTTATGGACATGATATTCGTAGAGTGGTCACTGTGCAACTGATGAAATTGAAATATGCACTGAATGTGGCCTGTACCATGATATGAAGCTGATAACTTCTTAGTGTTGCTACACAAATACGTTATTTCTAAGTAGCGGGTCATACCAAAATAGGTAGTGTGAGATCAGGTGTGAGGTATACATTACAATGCCAAAATGTATACTGGAAAATCAAAAGGTAACGACCAAAAGTGTACTCGAACATTGCCGCAGAGATGGCATAATACCAAAGAATTGTTCAAAAATGCTACACAATTGTTAGATAAGAACAGCTGGTTATACCACGTGAGACAAGTGAGTGTGAGAAGAAAAATGAATTATGTGGATTCATAGAGGTCACGTTGCCTGACATAGGGTGTAGGTGGTGCGCGTGAAGCTACAAAATTTGATACGTAGAAAAAAATGTTATATTAAAGAAATCATCAGTTACGCGTTATGCAAAGCTTGCTATTGCTAGGTTGAGATTGTAGGCAGATAGAGCATGAGACGAGCATAATGATGAAGTATTTTGGCTGTCTGAGTAAAATCGGGTAAGGACCGCGATACTTTGGTTGTAGTGGTGCAATAGCAATGTCATTGCGAACGAGTACCTTATTGCAGCTGTGGAGCTGAGGTGAATGAAGACTTGGCAAGGAGTATGTCTCGGGTGCTGTTCAAACATGTTATCGAAATAAAGTGGGTGGCGGGTTACTTCGTCTTGTGGGTCATCCTGTGTGGGTAGTAGACGTGGGAGCTGATTAGGCAGGCGTAGATCCATGCAATACAAGTATTGTGACGCAAACGTTTTAATGGATTGACGGGTGCGGGAATTCATGGAAAGCAGAATTTAAAGTAGTGCATTGATCAAGTTGCCATTAAACCTGCTTTGAGTTCCATGTGCATTCTCTCTACCATACCGTTAGATTGAGGATGGTACGCAGTCGTCTGGCTTAATGTTCATCCCATGAACTGCAAGGTGGTTGTGAAACGATCCGATGAGAAGCAAATGCCTCTGTCACTGATGACCTCATCGAGAACACCATAATTGGATATCCACGCAGAGAGAAAACCGTTAGTTACTGCGTCTGCGGAAATGGTGACAAGAGATAATGCAAAAGGCCATCGTGTAAATGTATCAATCATAGTTAGAAGGTAGATGAAACCTTGAACTTTTGCCAGATGAACCATGTCGATGTGGACGGTGGCTAGGCGAGAAGTATTTCGGAAATGTTGCAACTTAGAACGCGTATGCCGTGTGCTCTTGTTTTCTGGCAAATGGCACACTCGGAGACCCATCGTTTAGCGTTCTGCCTGAGCTTGTGACCCCAGAATTAATCTGTAAAAGTCGGACAGTAGCTTTGCTTTTTATAAAATATTTCGGCCAGACTTACCGTAGGCCTTCATCAGTTGCATTTCACTTCAAAATTTTAACAAACGAGACAAATGAAGCAAGCGCGTTATTTCCTCTAGTTATAATATTTATACCCCAGTCTCACCTTTTATTAGATATTCGCGTGTCACATGTGTGTGTGTGTGTGTGCATTTTCATAACTGTTGTTTTCATCTAACTAATTTAGACGAGCAAGATCTGATTTAGCAATATGTCCATACTTACACGCAGTTTTATGTTCACATCTTCTTACCTTTATTGGGCGCATGGTCTCACCAGCATACTTGAGACTACAATCATCGCATGGGGTCTCATACACTTCTGATGTGTCTAAGGGTTCAATCTTTTCTTTTTGGTTAGGAAGTATAGTGCCAAGTATAATGTAGTAGAGATTGGGCATACTATCAACTGGGAGGAATGCAAACGCATAGCATTATGTAGTCGTAATAGTGTGACGAGATTGATTAGGGAATCTTTAGATATTAAATCTAGAGATAATATTATTAATGAAACAGCTGTTGAAAAATCTTTAGGTCCGATTTTGAATACTGCATTAGCTAATAGAAGGAAAAGGCGATTACATGAATTGGTAATTGAAGCTAGCTCCAGTAAAAGATTAAAAACATCGAATGAAGATTGACAAATTAGTGGGCTTATTGTTCAAGAAATGAATAATCAATTATTATGAATATAGTCTTCAAAATTTCATCTCTAACTATTCGTTTGATTTTAAAACAATTAGTGATTTCAACCCTAATTTTCTGTTTTGCACTCCCACCCTACCTATTGAAATTATTCTAATAATACAATATTTATAAGTAATAATTTGTCTGACGCGTGCAAAGGGTAAATTAATGTCTATTGACTGCAGTTTCATTTAGATGTACGTACATGTGTATCAAAAATAATTTAACCAAGTTTTTTAGTTATGCATACACATACACATGCACATGCGTGGCGTGCGCCTATTTAATAGTATGCCAATAACTGTTATTAACTTGTCTATCTTGAGTACAACCTAGTGGTTTGAATTGTAATTTAATATGTGCATTGGTCTTTCGGACTTCTAGTTTTATCACTCATGGCATGTTTTTATGACGAGTGTTTCTGAATTATGGGTCTCCCCCACCTGAAAGTGGGGGCCATCTCAGTTACGTCATTTACATTGAGTGTGTAAAACGAATAGTTATCGCATGCAATTGATAAATTATTATTCAGCCACTCTGGTCTAAATTAGTTAGATGAAAACAACAGTTATGAAAATGCACACACACATGTGACACGCGAATATCTAATGAAAGGTCAGTCTGAGGTATAAATATTATGGCTAGAGGAAATAACACGCTTGCTTCATTTGTTTCGTTTGTTAAACTTGTGAAGTGAAATGCAACTGATGAAGGCCTACGGTAAGTCTGGCCGAAATATTTTATCAAAAGAAAACTACTGGAACAATGAAAGCTGCGTTAGTCAAAACGCAGATCAGGTAATTTCAATTAATCCAGGTTCGCAATTAATAACTTCCTTCAAAGAGCTTTGCATTCTGGGTGAGAAATTGAGTAAATTGAGTCGAAAACATTTTTTTATGTTGGTTTGTAGAAATGGCTTGTTGAGCTGCGTTCTCGTGAAGTGAATAATATATAAGCCTTCCCATAGACGACATACAAACTTGGTGGAGTGACGGGTTACTGATCTATGAATGTGAGTGTCACCGCGCTGTTCCGTTTGCAGGAGGGAATCTATGAAATTTCTGTGTAGCACACTCAAGTCCAAAAGGCATGTAGAGATATTCGAAAAGGCTGCTGTCTTTCCAATATCTTCTGGCGCTGCCGGGATGTGGTGGTTGGCTTGTCTGAGGTCAATCACTGAGAAGAAATTGCTGCCGTTGAGTTTTTAAAGTAAGGTGTTAATATTGGGAATAGGATATGCATCAGATTTTGTCACTGAATTTAGCTTACGGTAGTCTCCACAGGCTCTGTACGATCCGTTTGATTTGGAGACTAAGTGCAGTGGTGACGCCCATGAACTTTTCGATGGTCTGATGATTCCCTCTTCCAAAAGCCTTGAGAATTCCTCTTGGGCAGCTTTCAGTTTAGCAGGGGCCAGTGGTCGCTTCTTGAGTGCAATAGGTTGTCCTTCTGTGACGATGTGTGCATCGTGTTGGAGACTCGTAGCTCTGACTTGTTAAGATTGAAAAGGGACTTGTAGTTTTAAAGAGCTGCTGATATCTCTGCTGAATGATGCACTGGGGTTGGCTGAATGACCTGTAACTCCAAACGTTCGGAGGCAAGTGTCCAGAAACTTTGCTCAAGTCCGGTGGAGGGGTCAATGATCTTTTGATTGGCAAGATCGCCAATGAGCCGAAATTTCAAAAGGAAATCAAGGCCTATTATATTATGTGAGACCTTGGCAATGATGAATTTGTGAGTAAATTCACGCCGTAAACCTATGTTGAGTGTGCGATACCGGCAGCCATAAGTAGGTATGGGCTCGCCTGTAGCTGTTGCGAGTAGAACGCCTAGCGACATCTCGGCCATTGAATCACCCTTGAGAACTGAGACTGCTGCACCTGTGTCTACGATGAATTCTTCGCCAGTTCTGAAATCAAGAAGGTGCAGAAGTTCGTTGGGCTGTTTGGCCGGGTCATGCAAACAAGTAGGCTGGTGATTGCGACTGATAATGCCAGTTTGGCTGCCTATGTAGCATATTCAGGAAGGACAAAAAGAGTCAATAGGAATGTCAGATTTGAAGTGGTTGCTTCCTTGTGGCGCCGTTGATGCTGTTGACGCGCAGAAAGAACGGTCTTCTAATTTCTGCTCCATACGTTTCCCGATCCTGATGTTCCACTGCGCCTGTTTTCTGTGGTCTTTCCCGTCAACTGTGGAAGTTAGCATTCATTAGAAAATTCTTACGAACGGCAGAGACAGACATGGAATATATAAAAAATCTGGTTATTTCAGAACCAGTTATTTGGGGGGCATATCTGTTAAAAGATTGTGGAGATCTAGATCACCGCCTACTGATTTTCGGTTTTGTGAGTGAAATTTGGTCAAGCGTTCACCTGATTTAGCTCAGATTTCAATGTTCGCTATTGTCTTCTCTAAAGAGGTAATCCTATCATCCTGCGGGGAAGGAGAAAAGGATGACAAATTTAACTTAGTTTCCAAAACCTTAAATTCTAACTCGCATCTCCCAGAAAAGTCATCTATTGAGAGAGTGTTGGAGAGCTGTTTAGCGAATAAATTTAGTGACTTGAGAAGATTATTAATAAAAACAACCTTAGCCTCATGATCAGATATATTGGTTTTATACCAACGTTTCCGCAATTCCCTTAAAGTATCAATGGAGCCAATGTTTGGCATGTCTAACTGCGCATATTTATTTATTATCTACTCAGTTTCAGTGAGACTCAGCAAAGATTCTACTTCAATTATGAGGCCCAAATTGGGATTGGGTAGTTTCCTAATGGCCTCAAGCTTCGGAAAAACCCGACGCTGCAATTCTGAAGGTAGTTTAGCGAAAAACCTTTGACAATTTTTTATGAATGTTATAATCTGGAAACGGGGAGAAAGCGGAGGTTACGCGCATAAAGAACAGTTTGCTATCTATATCCAAATCAGGACCATCAATATCTAAAATTGGACCTGACATTCTAACAATCTTACGGGGTCTTAAAAGCATTAATTTATAAGCAAGACGAAATGTATAAAAAGACTTAAATGGAAACACTTATCCAAAATCTGCTTCCACATTTGAAACAAAATCTTCCACGGTTGAATCGGTCTTGAATGAGCACAGAACACAGATGAAATATGTATTTTCACAAAATTACAATTCACAGTTCTGCACTTTTGTACAGTCAATAATGCTCTTTGACAAAATCAAAAATAATATTCTGCGTACACATTCCATTTGGCACACGAGATTAAAAATGTGTACATTTTTGTATGTAGGAGAAAAAGTTTGAATAGAACAAATTCCCTCAAAATAAATTCCCAACAAAGAAATTGCCCACAAGACCTCGACTATAGAAAGATTCACAACCAGAATAAAATGTGGTATATGCTAATGTCAATTTACTGTATTAAAAAAAAAATAAAATGAAAAATAAACATTTTCGATTGTATTTATATCAAAAGTCTTCGTCAGAGACAAACGTTACATTTTATCTCTTAGTGCTCCTACAAACCAATCTGCATAGCTAGAAGCCCAATCAAGACTACTTGGAGTTTCAATTAGAAGATCTCCAGGCAACCTTAATATACCAATTCTGCTACTGAAGTTCATAACTGTACCCTAAATCTGTTGCGCATGCAAGTAATACTATAGGAAGATCGTGTATCCAGCTTGTTCTACTAGTACACCTTAACGCAGTGTTCAGTTCACGATGCAGCCTTTCTACCATCCCATTTGCTCGTGGATATTATGCGCTAGTAGTCAGTAAATTTGTTCCTATTATATTGAGAAATCTTACGGGAAGCTCTGACATAAATTGACTACCGCGTTCACTAGTGACTCTTTCTGGAATACCATAACGCTTTTTCCAATTATGTAGGAACGCGACCAAGAATTCATGCGCTGTCATATCTTTCAAAATCGCTACTTCGAATTGGCGATTAAAACGATCTACCATTGTTAGCAAATATTTTTGACCATTGACTTCAGGCATCACGACAATGTCTATGTGCACATGTATAAACCGTCCAGTTAGTATCCCAATATTCCGTATCGCGGTTCTAGTATGTCTCCACACGTTTAAAACTTGGCACAGGCTCTTACCCATACCCGTATGTCTTTAGACATGTGCGGCCATACGTATCTGTCGTTGACTAATCGAATAGTGGCTTTTATGGATGGATGTCCCATTTTGTGTAATTGTTGGATAAATTTGGCACTTAACTCCAACGGCACATATGGTCGTGGTTGGTATCTGGACGTTTCGCATAACAACCACTTGCCACTCAGGAGCTTGCGAACATATCCTGGTCTCTTGGACAAAACTAACGTAAAGAGATCGAATTCTTGCGCCTTCTCGGTTTGATTGACTAAATTGTTTGGAGAATCATCTAGATTCTTCAATGGACCTTGACTTATCAGCTCGACACCTGCTTAATTCGGTCAGCTAAGAGCATCGCTACCACATTCTCTTTACCAAAAATATGAGAAACAGTGAAATCGAACTCTGCTAACGGAATAATTTGGGAATTCACCCTGCGAGAAAAATTAAGCCTTGCGGTTTTACCAAGTATACTTATCAAAGGTTTGTCAATAATTTGAACAGATGACCGTCTAAATAATGCTGAAAAGGTTGCACTGCGGCATACACAGCAAGAAGCTCTTTACTAAAAGTATTATATCGTTTATATCGATCATTAATCTTTCGGCTATAAAATCCAACCAGTCTTACTATATCCTTGTCTCTTTGTTGAAACACTGCCCCTTTTGCAACGTCTGAGTCATCTGTGATTAGCTCGAATGACTACTCCCAATCTACAGTTACTAGTGTAATTATGTCACTTAGCATTTCCTTGGCCATCTGGGATTTTTCTCTGTCTTCCTTACTCAAGTTTATAGTCCAAAACTTCTTGTTCGTACTCTTTTCACGTGTGAGGTGGCGTGTCAATGATCCTAGAATTCCGGCTAGACCTGGAATTAATCGTCGGTAATAGCCAATCATGCCCAAGAACTTTCAAAACTAGCGCATGGTCCGGAGCTCTATTACGTCCTTGATAGCTTGGATTTTAACTTCCAAAGATTTATTTCCGTCTTTGGAAATTACATGTCCAAGATACTTAATTGAAGAGCATTCAATGTTACTCTTATTGGGTTTGAACACTAATCCATATTGTTTCAGTCTGGTCAAAACCGTTTTCAAATGCTTACGATGTTCATTACGTGAGCGACTAAAAATAATTATGTCGTCTATGTACACCCTCACAAATGGAAAATTCTGAGAAGGAACAAGGTAACGGAGCCACCAATTCTATTTGGTGTTCTTATTCTTCCTTCAATCCTGCTCTCTTTGCACTGAAAGTTCGAAACACTGCGAGGTGTTTCCCGATGACGTCGGAAAAGTCATGTGCGACCGTGGGACGGGGTGAAAGGACTGTTCTTACCACTGAAGTATTAGACTCGGTGTGTATTAACACCATCACGCCTTCTCTGATGGTCCTAGTTTTAAGATCTAGTGTCAGATTGAAAGGAATCAAGAAATCCATCCAAATGATATGGCCCTTGATATTGGCTACGAGAAAGTTTCATATAAAAGAAGATTTCTGGCCTAAGGTTACCGACAATTCTTTCATTCTCCTGACTCCCATCGGACTACCATTTGCGGCCCATAGTTGATAATCAAATATGGGGCAATCTGCTTCCACCACATCTGACATAAATATGCTTACTTTAGCACCTGTTTCGATGAGAAACTTCATTCCAGTTAATTCATCTTAATAATGAATTTATTGCTGGATAATCCGGCAATGTTTTCCAGATCTCCGCTTAGGAAGAATCTAACCACCTTGCTATTTTTGCATATTTTGCTTTCGCTTTAAGTATGCCCTTTAAAGGCATGTCTAGGAGCCTTTGCAATGAACCCCCACTACGGCTCCTACTAGCGGGGATTTTATCATTTTCGCGGTGATGAAACCTTCTCTCTTCTTTTACATTTGGATCAACCAAAACGTGGGTATATGCAATTCTCTTCTTGGCCCTTTGCACTTCGTCCATATTTACAATATGACTTACGCCATCCGCTCGGCTCATCGAAGTGTTGACACGAGTGATCCCTCGACGTATAGTATTTCTATCCTGACTCTGAAGTTGCAAAATAGCTCTCGCCATATCATCTATATTTCGATATATACGTGCAATTTGTCTACATAAGTAACGCACTCTTTCTTGTAGCGTCAGGATGGTTTTTGTGTCTTCCCTGCTAGGCTGCACCATAAAATAATCTGCCGTTACATCATGTACCTGTCGTTCCTGCTGTTTATACACCCCGTCTAGCCCTCTGAGTTTACTTGGCGAATCCACATTCATTGTTTCAAATACCTCTAATGTGACTCTTAGCCTGGATGGTAGCTCAGCTGTAAAAATAGAATTCACCACATCTCTAGATATATTCAACCCGGAAGCTTTCGTACAAAGGCGTTTATGAAACTCTGTTGGTAGTTGTCGCCCCATCTTTCTAGGCGTAATAATTCGCACATTTGTGCCAACCTTCCAGGCTGATATCTCTGTTAAATTTGGCCATAAGCAACTCAAGTGCATTATAGGCTTCTTCTTCCATATTTCTGTTTCTAAAGTTTTCCAAGGTGCTTCTGAAATTCTCTGGCAATGCCACCCGGTCTGCAGCAAATTTCTCTCTAGAGTTTACAATCTGGTAAGCTTTGAATATCATTTTGGCATCTCCGACCTAACTTGAGAGTTTTTCGGTTTTATACGTTGGTAGACTGAATATTTTTAAACTGGCGCGGTCGCCACTTTTTGTAGAGGCTCCAAACCTAATAGTAAATTAGAACACAATAAATGCCAAGTCGTTTTAAGTCTTAATATATCTATTTGAGTCTGATAAGCTAGTATTCTTGTTCACATCTATTAAGTTTATGCCTGCAATATATTGAACTAACTTGCTTGTGTCTTCAAATCTAAGATTAGCTTCCATGTTGAGCGAACTTAAATTCATATGTGAAAACTTAGTATTAGGCAACGGACTGTATACTTCTTACGTCGCAATACACCCGATCAAATAATCTGGAAAGAAATAAGACGCGAAAAACAGAATTATTAAATTACCTGTTCCAGAACGTTCCCAATATGTTCGATTCAAAAGACAAAATGATAGCACGTGTATATTGTGAAACTCGAGTATTTTTAAACCGTAAATTGGAGAAAAGAAACAAATGCAGCATGCTAAGGAAAGTCCGTCTAGTCAGGTACGGATTATCAAATTTGAAATTACGCACAATTCAAAAGTATATATACTGTCAAGTATTTAAACAAAAATGTTCTACAAAATAAACGAATAATTATTTTTTTAATTATATTCGTTACAATTAGCCACTATCGTTGAAATTTATCAATAAATCAATAAACTGCATATACTCGCGTTTAGGTGGACGCAGGTGGAAATGAAGCACAAAACCGTTAGAGAGAATTTCTTCACCTGGAATAATATAAATACACTACTAGTTGGAGCCATAAAGAGGTTTCATTACAAAAGCGACCTTATGTGCATATAACAGGCATACTTAAGGCGAAGTCGAAAAATACGACAATAGGGAAGAGCACCGGCACATACGGCAATAGGGTTAAATTCTGTTTCAGAGGAGATTTTGAAAACAGTGCCGGATTATCTAGCAATACATTCATTATTAGAGATGATTTGATTGATCTGGGGATTTTCATTGACACTGGTGAAGAGTTAAGCATTATTAGGTCAGGTGTGATGGACACAGATTTGATTTGCAACAATGGGCTGCCGATGGTAGTCCAATAGGAGTTATAGGAATGAAAGAACTGTGTGTAACTTTGGGACAGAAATCTTGCTTTAAATGGAATTTTCTGGTAGCTGATGTCAAGGACCATATCATTGGGATGGATTTCTTGATTCATTTCAAACTGACAGTAGATCCCAAAACTAGGACCATCGGAGAATGTGTGGTGGTGTTGATACATCCTGAGTCTAATTCTTTGGCGATTAGATCAGTCCTTTTACACCGTCCCATATTCGCATGTGATATTACCGATATCATCTAGAAACACCTTGCAATGTTTCAAAATTTTAGTGCCAAGAGAAATGGATTGAAGACAAGGGTAGATCACCGAATAGAATTAGTGGCGTTGTTGCCTTGTTCACAAAGGTACAAACGTTGGCACAAAACAAGCAACAAATTGCATTGTCTGAATTTCACGAATTGCAGGAAGAAGGAATTTGTGGAAATTCAAATTCCAATTTTGCTTCCCCAATAGTTGCAGTTCCCAAACCTTAACCGGAACAAGGGAAAGTTTTAGGGAATTATCGATTTTTGAACTCAGTGACTCAGTGTGATTCCTATTTTCTCCCTAACTAGAATACTCCGATCCGAGATAATGGGATATGTGGTTCATTCAACATTAGATCTCCAGAAACCGTACTATCAGGTACTGATGAAGGAAAGTTCTATACGACTCACCGCATTACGATTTCCAGGGTGATGACGCATGAATTTCTTCGAATGAATTTGGGTTACAGAATGTCAGTAAGACATTCAAGCGTTTGGCTAAAGAAGTCCTAAATAATTGTCCATTTGCGAGTGTGTACATAGCCGACATTATTAGTTTCAGTCGATCGCGTGATGAACATTAAAAGCATTTGGAAACAGGTTTGATCAGGTTGGAAAAATATGGACTAGTGGTCAAACTCAATAAGAGCAAAATTGAATGCTCTTCAATTAATTATCTTGGACATATACTTTCCAAAGCCGATATTAAACATATGGAAGGTAAAATTCAATCCATCAATGACGAAACAGAGCCCCAGACTGTACGCCAGTTGCAAAGGTTCTTGGACGTGATCAACTTTTATCGACGATTCATTACAGGTCTAGCAAAAATTTTAGGATCGATAACACGCCACGTCAGAAGTGAGAAGAGCATGATCGAGAAATCTTGGCTTATCACCTTGAGTCAGGGAGACAGAAAATTCCATAGAGCTCTGTAAATGCTAAGTGACATAACCATTCTTGCACCTGTAGATTGGGAGAAACAATTTGAGTTTATCTTAGATGTATCAGATGTTGCAATAGGGGAAGTGCTACAGCAAAGTTTGAAAGATATAGTAAGACTAATTCGGTTTTATAGCCGAAAGCCTCGTGGTCGAGGAAAACAGTATTATTCTTTTGGTAAACGGCTTCTTGCTGTGTATGCTGCAGTGCTACATTTTGAGCATTATTTAGACGGTCATCAGTTCAATTTATTGACAGATCAGAAGTAGTTGATAAGCGCACTTGGTAAAAAAGCTAGCCTTATTAACACTCTCGGGGCGAAATCTCAGATTACCCGATTAGCAGAGTTCGGCTTCACTGTCTTTCATATTGCTGGTAAAGGCATAGTGGTAGCAGATGCACATAGAATACCGAATGAAGCAGACATCGAGCTGATACATCAAGGTCCATTGAAGAATCTAGATGATTCTCCTACTAATTTAGTCAATTACATAGAGAAGGATCCATTTACTTTAATAATGGCTGAGACCCAGCTATGTTCGCAAGCCCCTGAATGGCAAGTGATTGTTATGCGAAACTTCGAGAGATCAAACCCGACCATATGTGTTGTTGGAGTAACGCGGCAAAATAATCCAAAAATTACACGATTGAGGACATTCATCTATAAAAGCCACCATTCGACTTATAACTGATATATATGTATAGCGGCATATGTCTAAAGACATGCGGGCACATATGCAGACACAAAACTCAATCCCGGTAACTTTCACAAGATGCGTTGTTGACGACATCGGCATCATGTTCAACTTAGCTACAAGATCATCATGTTCCATTAACTTCGGACGAACTATCAGAGCCAGCGCCAAATGACCAATGCCCCACGTCGACGACAGAGGCACCAGTATGCAGAACTGGCTTAGGAAAAGCTCAACGTCAGCCGATGAACAACGATTACGTCTATTACTAGACGTCCTTATTTGAGAAGGTGGTGTATGTAAAGTAATAATTATTGAAAAAATTAAACCATCGTTGTTGATTGAAGCAAATATTATCAAAAAAGAAAATATTCGCTTAATTTCAAGTTTCTTTTTTAAATACTTTGCGGTATATATACTTTTGAATTGTGCGTCATGCGAGTTTTCTTTTTTCTGTTACTGTCCTCGCGTGATTTTTCCTAGCAAGCTTCATTTGCAATTTCGTTTCTCAGTTCAGTTTTACAAATATTTATCTTCACAATATAATCCTTCAAACGAATTTGCGTTTTTACTTGTGCATATTGGGATCGTTCAGGAACGAGTAATTTAATAACTCTGTTTTACGCGTCTAATCTTTTTGTAGGTTGTATACACAAGTGCAGTAGTGCGTTACAAGTACACTGTCCTTCGCCTATTACAAGATTTATTAAATACATAGTAAAGTGTGATTAACATGGAGACTAAACTTAAATTTGAGGACAATTGAGAATAATTTAGCTCAAGATGTTGTAAGCATGAACTTAAAAGCTGTGGAAAAGGAAACCATCTTATCAGATTCATATAGGCACACAAAGACTGAATCTGACTTGGCGTCTATAGGGCTCGCATTAACTGATAGTGGTGGAGCCTCTACATGTTGATAAATTGCCTTCTAATAATAATAATCAATTTATTTGGCAAAAAGGGCAATTTGACCTAAGAATTGTCAAGATAAAGTACAATCCAAAGATAAGGACATGTAAAGTGGAATGAATTATGGACTAGCAAAGTATTTAACAATAGGGCTGTTAAGAGTTGTGAAAAAGAAGCACTTTCATTAACTTCGTGATAGTTCGTTCTGAGAAAAAAAGATTCAGTTTGATTAGATATCTATGGACTAGATTAAGACTCGTGAAGTGTCAGAATATCAATACAGGATGTGCTGTCGTCGAATGCACGAATTTGAGTATGTGTTAGTAGTCGAGGAAGATTCAGGTTCAGACATCGATTGCCAGAATTCTTTCTCGTAATTTTCGAGTTTCTATAAGGTAGTACTTATTAGGGTAAACTAGACTAGATTGAAGCTTGTGGAGAGTCAAAATATCAGTATCCCATGCAGGATACACTACTTTGAAGCAGATCCAACTGGCTAACTTGAAGTGTTTGGAAGTAGTTTGAATTAATTGTGGGGATACATCTGATGATTTAGAAAAACGGATAGCAAGGTGCTTGGCCAAGTCAATTATTTTTATAACGAGGGAACAACTTGGATTCTGGAGAGAATGGAATTGTTTGGAGCTAGGTTTCATCAAAAGAGTTTTACCAGGATTTATTTGAAGACCGTTTTGCCGAGCCGAGAGTGCAACAAAGATAGAAGCTGAGTTATAAAAGGTGAGGAATGGTTCGATGATGTTGCGTTACTGAATACTATTATCATGTCATCTGCATATTTGAACAGCTTGAAATGGTAGTCCACAATCTGCACATGTGTGAGTGTTAGGTTGAATAGTATAAAATCAAATAATAAACACCGGGGGACTCCAGATAGGATAATGGCTGACCTCGAGTGACTAATTCCAACTTGTACAGTTATGTATCGGTCTTAAAGATCGTAACTTAAAAGATTGAAGACGATTCCGCATATACCATTGCTAAATAAGGCGGATTCAATTGGGGAAAACGATAATGAATTAAAAGCCTTAGATATATCTTGATAGAGGAGAGTGCATTCGTGACATTTAGAAATTGAAGGCTTGTAGTGTTTAAGGACACTGACTTAGTAGATGGAAGAAGAGCGTTCATTTGAGAAGCAATGTTGATTACAAAGAGACAGAAATGATCTCGAGACATAATGAAAGGGTAGATTAGGTTATGTAGGATCCTGTCGAAGTGTTTAGTGAAAACAGAGACAATAGTTATTGGGCGGAGATCTCTGAATGAGGATATCGACGATGTGCAATTTTTTTTAATAGGAGAGATCGTCGAGTTGAGTCATTCCTAGGGAAGATAGATAGTTAAATGTGTAAACCTGTAATAGTGAAGCTAACATAATCTAAAGTCAACGACAATACGACTTCAATGCTAACTCACACTTTATAATATATATACCGAGTCTGTAAAGGATACTAACATTATGGCCATTGTGTTAGTAACTGATACCTTTTTTGAAATCGATGAGTACCGGATACTAACACTATGGTTTCCGAGTCGGTACATGATACCAACCTGATGGATATAAATTTATGCTAAAGTTCACCCAAATTGAGAATTACAACAATTTCCGAACACCTGTTACTCCAGTTAAACCATACACTCTGGCCTTCATCGATATCAGTTATCACATTTCGCGGTAAGCATGACATCATTCAATTCAATATATTACAGATAAATACTGTTTGTTGCGAAGAACTAATATATATGCAAGTATGTATTAGGTTTTGCGAACCTAGTAACAAATTAGTTCAGTTGTGACCAGAAGGATAAACCAAAGGCAGCATGAACGGAAGTATAATCTCATGCACATTCGTTTCGTGCTTACTGGCGACTCATCAGTAGGAGCCGGTATTACGCCCTTTAACCACTATATATTTCTGAACATCACTTGTTAAATTACCAAACAATACCTTAAATTCACTGATGTAGAGGCCCTTTGGTCACTGCCATATGAAAGCCTCTGAGATGCCAGGCCCGGATATTCCATATATGCAGTATGATCGGCTAGTTTGGAACACTTAAGTTCCTCTGAACTATCGTTTAAACTTCATTCCTTAAGTTCACTTGCTAACCGCTTTTTCCTCAATATTTAATAAATGAGCCATTTTAACACGCGGCTCCGCGTTACAACCCAACGATGTTCAATTTTGACAATATAGTGCTCTTTAAGGTCAAATAATCTAACTCTGTTTTTACACAATATTTCTCTTAAGTGTGATTTTCGAAACAAGCTCTGTTAGTTTCAAGCAGTTTTAATTGATATTTCTTGAACTGAAATTTTAATTGTAATCAATTGTGTTTTGTTTATTAAATATAGACACCCGCGCGCGATATGCAGGGAACATGCGGTGGATTATAGTGTCTTAGTGGAATTACTCTTCTTCTTTGAATTATTCGCAGTTTATACAAGTGATTTACTGTTCGTATATAATTTTACGTATCAGAATTTCAGAGTACAATGGATTATTATAATTAAATAAGTTAAAACCATAGCAAACAGTGGATTAATTATTTGTGAAGTTTTTCTCATTCCAATTTTCACAGGATTTTATTCTATCCATCATCAGTGACAATATTTATATCATCATATATTTTCAATCGGTTACATGTATTCATCACAATTCAGACGTTTGTGAATGGTTTATTACTTGTGGTGACAGCATATCGTTTGCTGTCGTCTAGAGCACGGACAGTTTTGTTTATCTGTGAATTGATAATTACTTGTGTATAAGACATTCAATTTTGGTAACAATTTTTCTTTCTGTTGCCGTCTAGAGCACGATCAATTTGGACTAACTATGAATTTTCCATACAACATTGTGTACAAAACATATGTGATCATTCGAATTAGCCTTCTCACATCACCCATCGGGAAAAGGCCGGGGATTGATCATAAGCACGGATCGCAACAGCAGCTACCAGTTCTATGTAGGTAGATAGCAACCACACAGAAAACCCCTACACCAAAATAATAGAATAAGATTTCATGCAATTTATATTTTATAACAATAAGTGTGCTCACCCAAATACGCTGATATCCAAAAATGACAGAACGACACGGTGGTGACCTTGAAAACAAATATCCAAGTCAATTACCTGAAACAAATTTGAGATCCTTCCAAATTATGTGTATTAAGAACGATAGATGAATGCAAATTTAAATGCTTTATTAGCAAAGAGTATTCAGATAGAACCACGCAGTAAAGCGTACGTGCAACTCAATAACTCAGATAAAACTCCCTTCTCAACATTCACCAAGACAAGTCAAAACTTCGACAATATGAACAAAAGAAACTTCCAAAAATTTTACTATATTTAAAAAAAAAGACAATATTATTTCACGATACCAGAGTTAATATCAAATGTCCAAAAATAAAATTTGATTTATTTTTATATGAGGAGTTAATTTATGTCCAATAAATTAATTAAACTTCACATGGATAAGTCCACACTCAATTATAACCACAGGTGATATAAGTTTTAATTTCTTTTTATATTTATCCAAATCAATTAGATTATTGTAGCCCAGGATTGCTCTTAATTATAACCAATATGATTATTTCTGATATTTGACGGATCGCCAGTATTGGCGAATTAATTTCATTATCTATCGAATCTAACATTATTTTTATTAGTATTTATACGACGATATTTCATTACACTACCACGTTTAACTCTTAATTTACATAACTTTCTATCCATTTGTGGTATATAATTTATAAAAGAATATCTATATTGTAAAGATCACTGTGAACTAGAAACAATCAAGGCATCACTTGTCTGAGACTAAATCTGACATTAAAATGCCGTGGGAACTAGAGTGATATTTGAAAAAACGTGATATGGAAATAAAACCCGACTCCTAGATATCGAATAGAGAAGTGCAAATTATGAACAAATAGATGTGTAAATAAACAATAGCGAAGTACCATTAACATATAGGGAAACAAGTTCTAAGTTAGTCGTCAGGAAACCAAATAAAGCTGATTAATTTTATGCGCACGTATCCATACGTATTCACCTGCACCTGTATTTGTAGGTCAACATCTCCGTTTGTAAAAACTAATCATATTTTATTTGTGCATTGCAATTTTCGCTGATTTCTTCAGCTGAGCTTGTTATATAAAGTATGTAACATTTTTCTGGAATTTTATGTGCTTAAAATGAAGAATTTTCCTCTTTTTATTTGTTGACTTTAATGTTACATTTTGAGGTTAATAGTTGTTTTCGGTAGCGCTCTTGTCGCGTAGGTGCCTGCCATTATCAATAACTTGATTCTTGGGACAAATCTTGTAGAGCTTCACTTTAAAATTGACATTTTTCTACGTCTATTCTTTTTCAACTGTTACAACTGGAAGTATCTTAATTAGGTCTTTTGGTATTTTTGTTATTAATTTTCTGTTTTAATGTTCGTGCTTTCGTCAAGATATACCTTGGAAACCAGAGAGATTGCAAGATATCACACACCCTGTTTTAATGATTTATTTTAAATACATTTTGTTTTACGCGATAAATAAAAGCAATAAATGTAATAGATTACCGAACCTGACCGAGAGCCTTAGTAAAGTTAGCCTAAGAGATGACATTGAGAATGATCGGATACTTCGTGGCTCAAATTATAACGATTAAATTGGTGTCTACTGGACTCTTTGTAACACTCGGCTCCAATCCAACGATGTTCAATTTTGACAAATATGGTACTCTTTAAGGTCAAATAATCTAACTCTGTTTTTACACAATATTTCTCTTAACTGTGATTTTAGAAACAATCTCTGTTAGTTTCAAGCAGTTTTAATTGAGATTTCTTGAACTGCAATTTTAATTGTAATTAATAGGGTTTTGTTTATTAAATATACACACCCGCGCGCAATACGCAGGGAACATGCGGTGGATTATAGTGCCATAGTGGAATTACTCTTCTTCGTTGGATTATTCGCAGTTTATACAAGTGATTTACTGTTCGTATATAATTCTACGTATCAGAATTTCAGAGTACAATGGATTATTATAATTAAATAAGTTAAAACCATAGCAAACAGTGGATTAATTATTTGTGAAGTTTTTTCATTGAAGTTTTTACACGATTTTATTCTACCCATCATCAGTGACAACATTTACCAGTGACTTTATTTATATCATCATATATTTTCAATCGGTTACATGTATTCATCACAATTCAGACGTGTGTGCACTGTTTATTACTTGTGTTGACAGTATATCGTTTTGCTGCCGTCTAGAGCACGGACAATTTTGTTTAACTGTGACTTGTGTATAAGACATTCAATTTTGTTAACAGTATGAATTTTTCATCCAACATTGTGTACAATACATATGTGATCATTCGAATTAGCCTTCTCACATCACCCATCGCGAAAAGGCAGGGGATTGATCATAAGCACGGATTTCAACAGCCGCTACCAACTCTATGTAGGGAGATAGCGACGTCGCAAAAGACCCCTATATAAATGGTGCCCGTTTCGTCGAACTCACAGCCACCAAAGAATTAATAAACATCTAGATTTTGGGAACTTAAAGCACTTTGGATGAATGCCACGAATGAAAGGAAATTCTAAGACACATATCACAGAAAAACACCCTCTCGAGATCACAATGCTCGAAGACAGCCGCACGATGACGGGTGAGGACGATGTTACACTGCCATCTATTCTCGACAACACTCACACACATAAGATGACGTCCAGTTCAGGAAATGCAGGAAGCCCGGTGGTGAGCCCAGCAACAGGCCGCACCAACACATGGACACAGTACAAAATATGCCAATTCGATCCAGACTACCTTGACGAGTGGGTCGACGATGTTACTTTATTGGCCAAGGTGTCCAATATAACAGACGAGGGTTCAATATTTTTGAAGGCTTGGGAGACAATCCCAACGTCTTTCAGACGCGGATTAAAAGATATTTAGCATCAATACACTGAGGGCACATGTGCACAGCCATGGCAGAGCCTGCAACGCGCCGTCAAGCAGCGCTTGACACCAGATCGAGAAGACAGGCTTACAGAATTGATGAGCCAGATGTCCCTAGGTAGCCGCACGCCTTCTGAGCTATTTAGGGAGATGGAGCAGAAAGCCTTGGATTTCAACCTGCCCAAGGAAATCTTAATGCGACTATTCATACAGAAGCTCCCTCCGGCACTCCAAGAGATGGCCACGTTCCTGCGCGAATCCGTCGAAGTGCAAGAGAATCCCTCGAAGTACAAGACGACGTTCTGCCGGCACGTCTAGACAAGTGGTGGAAGAAACACCACTACAGCTCACCTGCCCCAGAGAAATGCCACATCACCTCAAGACTGTCCGAATCACAATCCACCGCATCATCAGCCGGAACAAATATCACGAATGAACGCCTCATCAGCCTGTTCGAGAACCTCACCCTCAGGCCAAATTTGACCTCAGTCGATGCCGTCCATAATAGACGAGACCAGAGCAGGCGTGACCAGCGTCGACCACCGTCCCGAAATAGCACCAGGAGGTCGACGTCGAAAGACCGACCCATAGTGCCACAGTTACCAGCGGAGTGGTGTCCGAATCATCGCAGCTATGGCCATTCCACACGTTATTGCCTCAGAAACGGCTGCACATTCCCGCGCACAGATGCGACGTTCAAGTGGGCGCGGTCACCCTCAACAACTCAGGAGGATCTGCCCATGGAAGGTTCGGAAAACTGCTGGGGTCAGCCTCCTCTGCAGCAGTAGAGGCTGAGCACTCCAAGATCGTTGGCCGCGCCACTTCTGATGGCTCGAAGCACGTTGCTTTCGCGGTAGAGCGCAATCAAACTATTGTATTTACAGCAACGGCTCCAGTCAAGTCATGCTTCAAACGCCCAAATGCCAGCAACCAGTCTCGTCGTCAGTTGCCACTATCAACATCTTTTCTCATCCATGACGCAACCTCTGGCGAATTATTTCTCATAGACACTAGATCAGATGTAAGCTTACTACGCCACACTTATTTTGAATCTACCCACCCAGTCGACACCAGCAATCTGACCTGCGACAATTGCTCCAATATAGCGACGTTTCGGGTACGAGTATACGCAATCTCTCGTTCTCCAAACTCAAAAATATGTTTCAAGTATCCTTTCATCATTGCCAATACGATAAGAAATTTCATTGGACGTGACTTTCTCGAACACTTCGACCTTACCATTCGTCCAAGAACACGAGAGATACGCACTGCAGACAATCAGTTGCTTCCATCAGCGTTAAAATATACGACTCGCGCCGAAGTAGTCTCATCCATACAGCTAATTCCTCCAGTTCCTCATGTACCGCAACTGCACGATGTTCTGAAATGCCATGAAGAAAATTTTCAAACCTATCTCCTTCATGCCCGATCTCAAGAGGAAGCGTGCCATCACAGCCCATCGTATCATCATATCGAAACCACTTCCTCATTCTCCACGAGCACGTCCATTGTCACCACACAAACATAAGGCCGCCGAGCAAGAATTCGCCATGCTACGTCAACAAAACATCTGTACACAATCCAGCTCACTTTTTGCGTCGCATCTGGTAGTAGTACCAAAGTGTGAACCAGCAACATTCAGGGTGTGCGGGGATTATCGTATTCCCAATTCTTGCACACAGTCTGATTCGTAAATCCTGCCAAATCCAGCTAACCTACTCAGATCTGTTATTGGTCATGCTGTGAATTCAAAACTTGACCCAGTGAAAACCTACTATCAAGTACCGATGGACAAAGACTCCGTATCATGTACTGCACTCAGATTCACCGGAGGTGACACTCACGAATATCACTGTATGCCTTTCGGTCTCAAGAATGCCTCGCAAACCTTCCAACGCGTTATGGACGAAATGCTAGATGGTCTACCATTTGTAATTCCACATTTAGACGAAATCCTGGTATTCTCCAACTCAATGTACGAACATGTACAATATATTGAGATCCTACTCACACGTCTAGCAGACTATGGCCTCAGACTTCATGGCAGCAAATGCGCCTTGACACACCAATCAATTGAATTCCTTGGTCATCAAATTTCCGAAAAAGGCATGATACCTATACCTGCTAAGATTCGTGCTATTCAAGATCTACAGCCTCCAACCACCGTTCGAGCATTACGACGATTCTTGGGCAAGATGAACTACTATTCTCGATTTGTACCCTTTCTTGCCCAGATTCTGGCACCTCTTCACAAATATCTCGTGCCAGAAAGCCGTTTTGTCAAAAAATCACAACTGATTCAGCTCAACGTGGACGACATGCAGGCTTACGAGGATGCCAAAAAATCCTTATGCAAAGCGACCATGCTACATTCTCCTGATTGGTCTCAACCTTTTGAATTGAACACTGACGCATCCGATGTTCCCACAGGCGCAGTACTTCAACAGTCCATCAAGGGCATACACCAACCTATCGCCTTCTATTCGCAAAAACTACAACCTTGCGAGACGCGATATGATACATTAGGAAAAGAGATATTCGCAATCTACCGATCAATTTACACTTCCACACCTATCTGGATGGACGAAAGTTCAAGATCTACACAGACCATTTCCTCTACTCCCGATGCTGAGAAGAAAGAAGGAGTATTTATATTCAGGACGTGTTAACTCACAACTTTCACGAATACACGAGTATGAATATGAAGTCACTCATGTCAAAGGATCAGAAAGTGTCGTCGCAGACTCCCTAAATCGTCCTGAAGAACTCCGTGCTTCTATCCTGTGTCCTTCTCCTATAAGCACTCAGGAATTGCAAGCAGCTCAGCAAGATGATCCATCAATTCGGACATTTGATGACAATCGCCTGAAAACATTTCATTATGATGGAACTCTGCTGCAGTGTGAAATAACTGGCGTGGGCCCTCGGCCGTTTATACCTGAAAAACTCCGTCACAAGATCTTCGAAGTCTACCATTCAATGAGCCACCCATCTGGCGAAGCCTCAGTGGAAATTCTATCCAGAACGTATTTTTGGCCTGGCATGCGGCGAGATGTCAAGAAGTGGTCAAAACAATGTCTAGAATGTCAGAAATGCAAAGTGACGAGACACACCAAAACGGCGCCACAAGTCATTCAAGTGCCCAAAGTCCGGTTCACGCACATACACGTTGATCTGGTAACCTTACCTGCCGTGAACAATATGCGATATCTACTGTCAATACGGGATCGCACCACTCGATGGTATGAGGCCATACCACTGCCAGACATGAAGCAAGACACTGTCAGTTATGCTTTAGAGCTCAATTGGTTCGCTCGGTTTGGTGCTCCAGCTGAAGTGACAACCGATCGTGGCGCACAGTTCCTCGGCGAAGAGTTTGCAGCCCTACTGAAATACTATGGTGTCAAACACTCCGTGACCGCGGCTCGCAATCCGAGAGCAAATGGTTTCGTCAAAAGGCCACACCGGGAACTGAAAGCGGCGCTCAAGACCAGCCCAGAAGAAAATTGGCTTGCGGCTTTACCGAAAGTACTCCTATCAATGCGTACAAGACCTCGTGAGCCGATCAAATGTAGTTCCGCTGAAATGGTATTTGGCGAATGTCTACGGCTGCCTGGCGAACTAGTCCGATCACGCTCTGAAACTGCAATAACGATGAACGATCCGGCATTTCTGTTTCCACTTTGCAGTTACCTACAATATAACGCTCAGAATCGGCCGATCTGTCCTACACGTCAGCAACATGGTCCAATTTATAAACGCAAAGATTTTGATAGCTGCAAATGGTTCTTCGTCAACAACGATATGGATAACAGGATTCTAGCCAAAATAAAGCGCGGTCCTTATCGTGTGTTAGATCGACGTCAGAATTACATCATTTTGGAGATTAATGGCAAAGCTGAAGCTGTCTCCAAACACAGACTATCCCCGGGCGACGTTGATCCAAATGACCCGCTGTTCCGCGATGTTGACCTATCAGGCGGTGAAGAAACGATAACTCCACCTCCAGACAGTTTTGCTGACTACGGACTGACGCCCGACATCTCATCAACAACCGAGCCAACTGACGCCGTCACGCCGCCGTGAGATATAGAGGAACCAGAATAAGTGTTGACAGAGCCAACAAAAGTTGTTTCACGGTGCGGCAGAGCAATAACACCTCCTGTAAGGTTAGCCCCCTTCATTGTGTACTAATTGTTATTGTCGGGGGGGGAGGTGTATGTAACACGCGGCTCCGCGTTACAACCCAACGATGTTCAATTTTGACAAATATAGTACTCCTTAAGGTCAAATAATCTAACTCTGTTTTAACACAATATTTCTCTTAACTGTGATTTTAGAAACAATCTCTGTTAGTTTCAAGCAGTTTTAATTAAGATTTCTTGAACTGCAATTTTAATTGTAATCAATAGGGTTTTGTTTATTAAATATACACACCCGCGCGCAATACGAAGGGAACATGCGGTGGGTTATAGTGCCATAGTTAATTTATTTTTCTTCGTTGGATTATTCGCAGTTTATACAAGTGATATACTGTTCGCATCTAATTCTATATATTAGGATTTTAGAGTACAATGGATTATTGTAATTAAATGTGTTAAAACCATAGCTAACAATGGATTAATTATTTGTGAAGTTTTTACACCATTTTATTGTCCCCATCATCAGTGACAACATTTACCAATGACTTTATTTATATCATCATTTATTTTCAATCGGTTACATGTATTCATCACAATTCAGACATTTGTGAAAGAATAACTGCTTGTTTATAAGACATTCAACTTTGTTAACAGTGCTTCGTTTGGCTGCCGCCTCGAGCACGGACAGTTTTGTTTAACTGTGATTTGTGTATAAGTCATTCAATCGTGTTAACAATATTTCGTTTTGTTGCCGTCTAAAGCACGGTCAATTTGGACTAACTATGAATTTTTCATCCAACATTGTGTACAATACATATTTGATCATTCGAATTAGCCTTCTCACATCACCCATCGCGAAAAAGCCGGGGATTGATCATAAGCACGGATCTCAACATCCGCTACCAACTCTATGTAGGGAGATAGCAACCCCACAAAAGACCCCTACATCTTAATACGCAACGAGATGTCAGGTTACATCTATGGGTGACGAGGCTCCTGCACAATTTTTAAATGAGAATCTCATCAAATCCAATGCCTAGCCTATTTTAGTGTGGTAGCATGCTTCGGGCCTAACGAAGTGAGGACTTAAACTAGAATATGGTAAGCTAGATAAATCATCAATGTTTATCTGACTAAATCCTAAGACCACTTTGATCATACTGTTATGTCCTAATATTTAAGATAAATTTCCATGTTAACTACATTCGTATTTATATAGTATATACTGTGGAACGTGGAAACGTCCACTTCAATCAGTGCTGCACCCAATGAGTTTAATCTGGAAAAATATCTCACTTGAAATAAGAGAATAATTGAATAACAATTTCATGTTCTTTCAAATATATTTTTGTATGATAAAATAAATTTGTTATATTAAAGTGTAGAGGCTCTTTACGTATTATCTCATGAAAGACCTAAATATGCCAAACTCGTATCAGTCCGTGGAAGATTGTTGGAATCATGTAAATGCTAGTCAAAATATAAGCTGCAGATAAGTTAATTAGATAGAATAGAATAGAATAGAATAGAATAGAATAGAATAGAATAGAATAGGACAGAATAGAATAGAATAGAATAGAATAGAATAGAATAGAATAGAATAGAATAGAATAGAATAGAATAGAATAGAATATCTTTATTTGGATTCAAACCACACATATTCCATCAAATAATAAAATTGGAAATTGTACAATATATAAAAAAGAAATCATCACATCACAATAAATGTGCAATTAATCTCATGTAGATAAGTATATTCTATTGTAATTGTACTGGGTACTGCTGTTGCTATTTTGCTCCTCATTTTGTACCCCTACTACATATCAATGGTTGCTATTATTAGTACCTGAGCATTCAATCAGTCTGTTCCTTTTCAGATGGTTATATTAGAAGGCCGAAGAAAGGTTTCATGTATATATTCCACACAATGTAGCACATATAAATATAAAGTGATTTATGTCTATAAAGCGAAATGTTTAGCACAAATGTCTGGATTGGCATAAATATAGTCATATGATTGAAAATACATGATAATATGAACATAGTAAAATGATTTATGTTTATAGAGTAAAATGTTTTGCACACAAGTGGTTATTGTTACACAAATGTCTGAACAGAATTGTATTTATACCATCGACTAAAACATCTGATGACATGTAAAAATCATCGTTAAAAGTTATCATTAAAAATGAAGATGTAAATTGTTTAAAGACTCCAATGATAAAAAACTAACAAAGCTTTAGCTTACTACTTGCAATATTTTCAGTTCATGTCAAACTATTAATCCATTCTTCTATGTGGACACTAAATTAAGTGAAATAAATCCGCAATGACACAACAGGCCACCGCGTGATCCTCGCGGATCGCGCGCGGTTCTCTCTATTTATAAAAACACTATTAATTACAAATAAAATTGCAGTTCAAGAAATATCGATTAAAACTGCTTGAGACTAAAAGAGATTGTTTCTAAAATCACAGCTAAGAGAAATATTGTCTAAGGACAGAGTTAGAATATTTGACCTTAAAGAGCACAGCGTTTGTAAAAATTGACCTTCGTTGGGTTGTAACACGGAGCCGCGTGTTACAGTACAATATATCAATATCAGAAAGTTCGGCTGTAAGGAATAATAGATACATCATCAAAATAGGAAAAATTAAGTTACAATTCGAGTGCAACATTATGCAAAAAAATGAGAACCATGACTAGCAATTGATTGTATGTATTGTTGACTAACATGATGATATAATGCATAAAATTTCAATTTTAATAATACAAAACTTGGAAATAAAAATCTCAAGAAATTCTGTTTCCGATTACAATTATCCTTGTCTTTTATTCAACCATGAGAAAGTATTATCATAATCAAAATAAAAAATATCAGCAGGATTGTAGACTTTTTCTAGTTCAGTAGATAAAAATTTAAAAGATATCTTAGATGGAGGCATTTCTCTAAGCCCCTTTGGCAATTGGTCTATTAAGTTCCGGCATGCGACTGCTCCAGCGATGCTAACTATGTCCTCCAGTTGAAGTTTATTCTCCATGCTAAACACAATTACATTTATCTAACTAAGTTGGAGGCACGAGGAATAAGTTATTTTACGCAACATTGCAGAACACCCGTTTGATCTCCAATGAGATTTGATAAGAAAATGAATGAGAAATGCCCGACCGATTCCAATATGCTCGAATGAGAAAATAACCTAATTTTATTAAAAACGTATTATATAGAAGAAGGTGATAAATGTTTCAAAGGTTACAAGATGGCTACGAAACATCAACTGAGGAGACCATGCAAGACAGGATCAAAATTAAGATAACTCAAATGATCCACAATCCAACAAAATAAATACTCGAAAGTATTTAAAAAATAATGCTCTAGAAATTAAACGGATATTTTTCCTCTTAATAACACTCGTTTAAATTGTAACGCTTCGGCTGGATGTTAGTACCGTATGACATTATTAAAAATCCAAAGTAGGAATGGGAAAGAAAGTACTGTCGCTGATCATTAACAGGACCAGAAAAACATTTACCGGCAAATGCCGTAAAAGTTTATGAATTTTTTTAGTATGAGGGTGTCTAGAATTCCTTCAATACACTTGTTTTGGCTGGTGATCCTTTGAGTAGATGTACCAGAATAAGTAGAATTGTCGAAGCAGTATTTGTCAGTTGCTGCTCGAAGGCCAAGACTTGGCTTGTTGAAGATCTGCGGAAACACCGATGTGGCTGGCACACGTAGAATTTCGACTTATAGATGATCGATTAGGTATAAATGGATGTACAGCAATAAGAAGACTGACGTGACTAAATACTGTGCGACAAGATGACACAGGGTGGAAAACGCAAGTCTATTAGTCGGTGTAGATAGTGACTGTAATCACAAGTAGTGAGCAGTACAGAGTGTATGTTGCGTAGTAATTGCATCATGCTTACATAGATGCATAGTCGCACGCAATTGATCAACGGTAATTTTGCTCGTTATCACTGGTTCAGCGTATTCAAATTTGAATTTTGATAGACTAGGTGTTGTAGGCAGTCTTTTTGCGTAATGTGCATCACATGACCCGCAAGGTAGTTTTAAATCCATCGGATGAGGAGCAAGTGCCTCTGTCAGTAATGACCTTGCTGGCAACATCATAACGTGTTATCCATGACCAGATAAAACCACTAGTGATTTTGTCTGCAGAAATGGCCATCGGGTAGAGTGGATGGAGTCGAAAACTTTTCTCTGAAGGCTGGTTGGTCGAACTGACTTGTTGGGCTGCATCACCGTGAAGTAAAAAATTGGTAAACCTTCCCAGAGTCGGCATATTAACTTAGTGGGGTAACGAGCTACTGATCTTTGAATATGAGTGTCACCGCGCTGTTCTGTTTGCAGGAGAGATGGCGTTAATGCAGATTCACTGAGAGTCACAGAGTTTACTGAGAATGGCGAAGGCGAAGGTGGTTGTAGCGAGACGTCTGGCCTGGAAGTATTTCTGCAATAATGATTTGTTTTCCCGTAACATGAAAGATGTCGAATTTTCATTCACTCAAACGTGACTGCTGTCTTCCTTACTCTGGCAGAGTACTTTGCGAGAGTTTATTTCGCGTTTTATAGTAAGCTAACTAATGGCGCATGATATTTAAAAACAACAAATCTGCTGCTGCCAATATTGCAGATGAAGTGGCGCACTGCGTCATGGATGGCTTGGAGTTCTGGACCGGAAAAGTTGTATCTGGTTTCTACTGGTTGCAGTGTACGCGAGTAAAAACTGATTGGCTTCCAAAATCCATCGATCTCTTGTTCCAAAGTGTCCCCTAATAACAAACTCAGAAGCATCTGTTCTCAGTAGAAATTGTTAGCATTGTAACATTTGCTAAGGATTTGATACCAATACAGAGTAGTTCCTCTTCTTCAGGTAACCAATACACGATGGAGTCTCTGCAACGTTCTTTCGATTCCTCAAGTGACTACACAACGTTTAAGGTCGTTTTGATATGTCGGGAAGGAACTTGCAAAATTAGTTAAGGAAACCCGAAAGTTTCTGTAATTCATTCGACGTCTTGGGTAACTTAATATACTTGATTGAATTTGCCTTCGACAGCAAAGGTTGTGTAACTTGAGGGTTATACTGTGCCCTAGAAAATTCATGGGTGAAGCAGAAATCTGTGTCTCATCACAATTGATCTTGATTCCGTGATTTGATAAGTGTGAGAGGACATTTGGTAAATGCTTGGAATGAGAGTCTAGGTATGGAATAAAAACCATTATGTCATCAAATTATGACGAACTGTAAGCGGCGCCGTTTCGGAGTATGTCGTTTATAAACCTCTGAAATATCAAAGTGATACACTTGAGTCCAAAAGTCAAGAAAATGTATTCAAAAAGACAAAAGGGAGTGATGACCGCAGTTGTTTGAATATTTTTTGGCGCTGCCAGTATGAGGTGTTTAACCTGTCTGTGGTCAATCACGGTGAAGTAATTGCTACCGTTGAGATTTGGAATAAGGTATGCGTCGGATTTAGTCACAGAATTGAGCTTTTGATTATCTCCACAGGCTTTGAATGAGCCGTTTGTTTTGGAGACTAAGTGCAAAGTTAACGCCCATGAGCTTTTCAGTGGTCTGATGATTCCAAATTCTTATAGTATTGGAAATTCTTCAGAGGGAAATTAGCAGAGGGTAGTGGTCTCTATTGAGCGTGATAGGTTGTCCTATGGTGGCGATATTGTGCATCGTATTGGAGACATGTAGCTCTGACTTGCTAAGATCATACATCGATTTGATTTCTCAAAGATCTGTTGGTATCTCTGTCGCATGACGCACTGGGACTGGCTGTATGTTCTGTATTTCCAAATGTTCGGAGACAAATGTCCAAAAACTTTGCGTAATTTCGGTGGAGGTGTCCTTGATTTTTTGATTAGGAAGATCAACATGAGCCGTTATTTCAACAAAAAATTAAGGCCTTTTATGTTGTGTGAAACCTTAGAAACGATGAAGTTGTAAAAATTCACGTCGTTAACCTATATTGAATGTGCGATGCCGGCAACCATAAGTAGTAATGGGCTACCTCGTAGCTGTTCCAAGTAGAACACATAGAGACATCTCGGCTATGGAATCATCTCTGAAAACAGAAACTACTGCACCTGTGCATACGATGAATTCTCCTCCGGTTTTGAAATCTCGAAGACGCAGTTGTTCATTTGGTTGCTTGGCCAGGTCATATAGACAAATATGTTGGTCGTTGCAAATGACGTTATCGGTTTGTTGTCTATGTGGACGAAAGAAGTCAACATAAACTGCAGCAATTGGCGTTTGAAAATTGACCTCTTTTGTGAGTGAAGAACAGAAACTATTACTTTGTTGATCATGGCCATCTAAGGAAGGAAACTGCCATCCGTTTGGTAAATTCGAACTAATGGCATGTGAACATTCAGTGAGGAGGGTAGAAATACTTTTGATGGTTATAGCAATAACTTATTATATAATATCGATATGGTCACGATTGCCGTTTACACTGATTTAGACAGTGATAATCGGCGGTTTTATTTGTATTTTTCCTGTCTATGATAATTCTTTCAAGGATTTTACTCAACTCTGAAAATGATCCCTTTAATTTAAATAGCCTAAAGTCATCAGATGTGAGACCGGCGAATGACCACTGAACTAAATCAGAATAAAGGATATTCATCTTTTAAAGTGACTTAAAAACATTAAAATGCATAAAGGGACTTAAATATAAAGAAAAAAAATTTAAAACACACGTGTCCTGTGAGTTTCAAGTACTAATAATTAAGCGCTCATAAAAAATTGCTTCCACTGTTTGAACACAAATTAAACGCACAATATGGTACACATGCACGTAGGTGATTGAACCACAAAAGCCTTTGACTCAGAAATATTCACAAGAAAGGATGGTTCAGTGACTAGATGTGCTACCGTCGATTTGTAATGTACACCCAAATTTCCTTTCTAAAAACAAATATATTTAGTTAAAAATTTGCTCAACCATTTGTATTATCAAAACAAGGTGTAACAGCCGTACTTCTCTACGAACCTGGCAAATGCCGCGAAAGTTTATGAATTTTTGCAGTGTGAGTGCGTCTAGAATTCTTTCTGGACACTTGCAATTTCCTCCCGTTCGTTGGCTGATGATCCTTTAAGTAAATGCACCTGAATTATTAGAATTGTCGAAGTAAGATGTGTTCGTCTCTATTTAAAGTCCTAGACTTGTTTTGTTGAATTTCTGTGGCAACATTGAGGTGGCTGGCACAAGTAGAAATACTTTAAATAGATCATCAATTACTTAAGACTGGATGCGCAACAACAAGAAGAATGGCGTGACTGAAGACTATGCGACAAGATGGCACAACGTGGTAAACGCAAGTCCAGTAGTCAGCGTAGATAGACAGTGAAGAGAAAAAAGCGACAACAATCACACGTAGAGAGCAGAGAAGAATTTGTGCTGTGTGTTAATTCATCGTACTTATATAGATGTAAAGTCGCACGCAATTGACCAACGGCAATTTTGTGCATTTAATTGGACCAGGATATTAAAATTTGACTTTGATTTTGACAATATGTCGACGAATTAATCTGAGCCGTTACGCAATTATCCACGGTAAATTAAATTTATCAATATATTTAACTTATATTTTGTCGGAGGAAATATCATCCTCGGCAAATCATATTCTATATGTGAATATTAAATTTATGAAAATTACAAAGTAATTGAAAGATGGCAACTGATTAAAATCAGATAGGGCCCTCGCACGCCAGGAAAAAATACTAAAAATGAAACCGTGAACGAACAAACAATAAAAATGCATGAATGCAACAAAACAAAGAATAATTAATAGTTTAAAACGTTTTTATTCAAAAATATACAATTTTATTCTCTACACCTATCTCAGTCAAATGTATTTTGTATATTGTACAAATTCCTTTGCACACGATATATGATACATAATATGTGAAAAGAATAGAATAGAATATTTTTATTTCATTCAAAGCACACATGTTCCATCAAATAGATAAAAATATCAGAAAATGAACAATAGATAAAACACATCACATCACATAAATATGCGTATTAACCTTCATATAAATAGGTTAGTCTCAAAATTTTGTTATAGGCTTTATCAGCACCTGAACGTTCGTACGCTACATTAAATTTTGATGCAAATATTATAATAAGGACTAAAAACAGTATTTTTAATGAATCGCTATTATACAATAATTAATGATATAAATAATAAAAGATTTTTCATCAAAGATCTCAGAACCGATAATTGGAAAGATTAAGTAAAATTCGAGTGTAATATTGTAGGAGGTTTTGTAGCTAATGTAAGAGGTTCTGCGAGCTAGTTGTCTATTTAGTGCGAAATTATCCTCCTACATAATATCTGGTAGCTGTTATTACGATCCGCGTTCATGCTTAATCCATGGCCCTTTCCCGAAGGGTGATGTGAGAAGGCCACAGCATCAAGTCATTGTTTTATTAATCAAAATGTTATTAAGCAAAGAAAAAAATCGTGTAAAAGTAGTCACAATAAGCACCACAAATAATTAGTCCACTGTATGCTAGGTTTTGAGTGTTAAATCACATAAATCCACTGAACTGTAGGGTTTCGGATAAATGATTGAGAAATACCTAAAATATAAATCAGGAGAGTCTTAATTGAACTGTTAGTAGTTATGTAAAAATGGTTAAGGCATACAAAACAAGTAAATCCTGGGTTTGAGCGTTAAGTCACATAAATCCACTGCATGTTACCTGCGTATTGCGCGCGGGTGTGTATTATTATTAAACAAAACCCTATTAATTACAATTAAATTTGCAGTTCAAGAAATCTCAATTAAAACTGCTTGAAACTAACAGAAATTGTTGCTAAAATCAAAGTTAAGAGAAATATTGTGTAAAACCAGAATTAGACTATTTGACCTTAAAGAGAACTAAATTTGTCAAAATTGATCGTCGTTGGGTAATAACGCGGAGCCGCGTGTTATAATATTATGCATAATTGCGAACAATGAATAACAGTATTTTAATTTTAATTACAGCTAATACGGTGATATAATGCAAAGTTTATCTAATATTATATTGGAAGCCACAAAATTTTCAAGAAGATATTTAGCAGATCACATTTAACCAGGTCTTTTGTTTAACGTCGAGAAAGTATTTTCATAGTCGAAATTAAGATAATCCATAAGATCGTATATTTTTCCTAAATTCAGTACGTAAAATTTTGAAAGTTATCTTAGACGTTGGCGTTTCTCTTAGCTCTTTTGGAAATTGATTGTCAATTTTACACATTTCTAAAAAAGAATATATCTTTCCACCAATATTTTTTACTAAAGGAGGAGTGATTGCCGAATTTCCAGACCTAGCTCCTACTTCATGAGTGGTTCTTTTTGGATTCATATAGGCTCCCGTTCACTGATTCGAGTGGAATACATTTATACATTAACACATCCTACGAAATCATAAAGTTTCCAGTGATATGAACTGTAATCTGCTGGCATATATGGTGCAGGACACAGTTTAATATTTTTCATCACTTTTAGTTGTGGAGCTTCAAACTTGTTTGACAAACGTATTTTAATTGGGTTCCAAGTAGCGGTGGCACATACCAATATCGGTCTAATCCGAAGAATATACATTTGTTATTATATACCATTCGATAGAATATTTCTCTTTAATAGCACCCATCTGTTCTTTGCACAGCTAAATATTCTTTCAATATGTCTTTCAGAAGAAGCTGTACATTAAATAATTATGCCTAAATCTTTGATTTATTGCTGAAGATTTATCTTAAAAATATCATTAATCACAGCATCATGAAAATTATTATAATTAAATTCTATCCTATTACGGAATTTAATACTTCCATTTTTACTGTTTATTCTCAAAAACAATGTTAATAAATACCTAATCAGGTCATGCAAATCTACTGTTATGATATTTTTAGTAAAATAGATATTTTGTGGATCTATTGGAAATGTGGTTTTCTAAATCATCAGGAAATTTGAAAACTCGACCAAATTAGGGGCCTTTTTTTTCTTGCAAATGCGCAAATGTTATTTCAAACTAAACTTGTCCCAATTTTGACCCATATGACACTGCTGCACTACATAACATTCTCGGAATTTGCCGGAGAAGGCAATTTCAACCCTAATAAAGGCCTCCAACAGTAATTGTATCTCACCCTCTGTGGCTCTTAAATTATTTAACATCGCTCGGAATTCACTTCATGGCGGCCGTGCCGAGATCCTAGAGAACAGTACTGTTTCTAGACTTTATAGAAAAATTTTTTTGGCATAAATAAAATAAACTGTGTTTATTTTTTATTTATTGTCATTGGGAATACAGTAAATCGACGTTAGCACACAAACCACCACATATTTTTCATCCTGGTTTTGAATCTTTATTAAAATAAGTTCTTCTAGGTTTTTTTGTTGGGAAGCAAAATGTTTTGAGGGAAAGTTTAACAGTTAAAATTTTTAATCTTTTACGTACAAACTGTGCAAAACCTTGCAAAACTGTGGAAGCTGATTTGTGATTTTGTCAAATCACATTTTGTCTGTTAAATCACACAAAACTTCACACGGATTTGGATTCCTATTTCAATATTTCCACCAATATTTTTTACTAAAGGAGGAGTGATTGCCGAATTTCCAGACGTAGCTCCTACTTCATGAGTGGTTCTTTTTGGATTCATATAGGCTCCCGTTCACTGATTCGAGTGGAATACATTCATAGATTAACACATCCTACGAAATCATAAAGTTTCCAGTGATATGAACTGTAATCTGCAGGCATATGGTGCAGGACACAGTTTAATATTTTCATCACTTTTAGTTGTGAAGCTTCAAACTTGTTTGACAAACGTATTTAATTGGGTTCCAAGTAGCGGTGGCACATACCAATATCGGTCTAATCCGAAGAATATACATTTGTTATTATATACAATTCGATAGAATATTTCTCTTTAATAGCACCCATCCTTGCTTTAGCAGCTAAATATTCTTTCAATATGTCTTTCAGAAGAAGCTGTACATTAAATAGTTATGCCTAAATCTTTGATTTATTGCTGAAGATTTATCTTAAAAACATTATTAATCACAGCATCATGAAAATTATTATAATTAAATTCTATCCTATTACGGAAATTTAATACTTCCATTTTACTGTTTATTCTCAAAAACAATGTTAATAAATACCTAATCAGGTCATGCAAATCTCTACTGTTATGATATTTTTAGTAAAATAGATATTTTGTGGATCTATTGGAAATGTGGTTTCTAAATCATCGGGAAATTTGAAAACTCGACCATTGAGGCCTTTTTCTGCAAATGCGCAAATGTTATTTCAAACTAAACTTGTCCCAATTTTGACCCATATGACACTGCTGCTACATAACATTCTCGGAATTTGCCGGAGAAGGCAATTTCAACCAATAAAGGCCTCCAACAGTAATTGTATCTCACCCTCTGTGGCTCTTAAATTATTTAACATCGCTCGGAATTCACTTCATGGCGGCCGTGCCAGGATCCTGAGAACAGTACTGTTTCTAGACTTTTTTTATAGAAAAATTTTTTTTGGCATAAATAAAATAAACTGTGTTTCTTTTTTATTTATTGTCGTGGGAATACAGTAAATCGACGTTAGCACACAAACCACCACATATTTTTCATCCTGGTTTTGAATCTTTATTAAAATAAGTTCTTCTAGGTTTTTTTGTTGGGAAGCAAAATGTTTTGAGGGAAAGTTTAACAGTTAAAATTTTTAATCTTTTACGTACAAACTGTACAAAACCTTGCAAAACTGTGGAAGCTGATTTGTGATTTTGTCAAATCACATTTTGTCTGTTAAATCACAAAACTTCACACGGATTTGGATTCCTATTTCAATATTTCCCACCAATATTTTTTACTAAAGGAGGTGATTGCCGAATTTTCCAGACGTAGCTCTACTTCATGAGTGGTTCTTTTGGATTCATATAGGCTCCCGTTCACTGATTCGAGTGGAATACATTCATAGATTAACACATCCTACGAAACCATAAAGTTTCCAGTGATATGAACTGTAATCTACTGGCATATGAAGTGCAGAACACAGTTTAATATTTTTCATCACTTTTAGTTGAAGCTTCAAGCTTGTTTGACAAACGTATTACATTGGGTTCCAAGTAGCGGTGGCACATACCAATATCGGTCTAATCCGAAGAATATACATTTGTTATTATATACAATTCGATAGAATATTTCTCTTTAATAGCACCCATCTGTTCTTTGCCCAGCTAAATATTCTTTCAATATGTCTTTCAGAAGAAGCTGTACATTAAATAGTTATGCCTAAATCTTTGATTTATTGCTGAAGATTTATCTCAAAAACATCATTAATCACAGCATCATGAAAATAAACATAATTAAATTCTATCCTATTACGGAATTTAATACTTCCATTTTTACTGTTTATTCTCAAAAACAATGTTAATAAATACCTAATCAGGTCATGCAAATCTACTGTTATGATATTTTTAGTAAAATAGATATTTTGTGGATCTATTGGAAATGTGGTTTCTAAATCATCAGGAAATTTGAAAACTCGACCATTAGGGGCCTTTTCTGCAAATGCGCAAATGTTATTTCAAACTAAACTTGTCCCAATTTTGACCCATATGACACTGCTGCACTACATAACATTCTCGGAATTTGCCGGAGAAGGCAATTTCAACCCTAATAAAGGCCTCCAACAGTAATTGTATCTCACCCTCTGTGGCTCTTAAATTATTTAACATCGCTCGGAATTCACTTCATGGCGGCCGTGCCAGGATCCTGAGAACAGTACTGTTTCTAGACTTTTTATGAAAATTTTTTTGGCATAAATAAAATAAACTGTGTTTCTTTTTTATTTATTGTCGTGAATACAGTAAATCGACGTTAGCACACAAACCACCACATATTTTTCATCCTGGTTTTGAATCTTTATTAAAATAAGTTCTTCTAGGTTTTTTTGTTGGGAAGCAAAATGTTTTTGAGGGAAAGTTTAACAGTTAAAATTTTTAATCTTTTACGTACAAACTGTGCCAAAACCTTGCAAAACTGTGGAAGCTGATTTGTGATTTTGTCAAATCACATTTGTCTATTAAATCACACAAAACTTCACACGGATTTGGATTCCTATTTCAATATTTCCACCAATATTTTTTACTAAAGGAGGAGTGATTGCCGAATTTCCAGACGTAGCTCCTACTTCATGAGTGGTTCTTTTTGGATTCATATAGGCTCCCGTTCACTGATTCGAGTGGAATACATTCATAGATTAACACATCCTACGAAATCATAAAGTTTCCAGTGATATGAACTGTAATCTGCAGGCATATATGGTGCAGGACACAGTTTAATATTTTTCATCACTTTTAGTTGTGAAGCTTCAAACTTGTTTGACAAACGTATTTTAATTGGGTTCCAAGTAGCGGTGGCACATACCAATATCGGTCTAATCCGAAGAATATACATTTGTTATTATATACAATTCGATAGAATATTTCTCTTTAATAGCACCCATCTGTTCTTTGCCCAGCTAAATATTCTTTCAATATGTCTTTCAGAAGAAGCTGTACATTAAATAGTTATGCCTAAATCTTTGATTTATTGCTGAAGATTTATCTTAAAAACATTATTAATCACAGCATCATGAAAATTATTATAATTAAATTCTATCCTATTACGGAATTTAATACTTCCATTTTTACTGTTTATTCTCAAAAACAATGTTAATAAATACCTAATCAGGTCATGCAAATCTACTGTTATGATATTTTTAGTAAAATAGATATTTTGTGGATCTATTGGAAATGTGGTTTCTAAGTCATCAGGAAATTTGAAAACTCGACCATTAAGGGCCTTTTCTGCAAATGCGCAAATGTTATTTCAAACTAAACTTGTCCCAATTTTGACCCATATGACACTGCTGCACTACGCAGCATTCTAGGAATTTGCCGGAGAATTTTCAATTTCAACTAATAGAGGCTTCCAACAGTAATTGTATCTCACCCTCTGTGGCTCTTAAATTTTTTAACATCAACTCGGAATTCACTTCATGGCGGCCGTGCCAGGATCCTGAGAACAGTACTTGTTTCTAGACTTTTTTATAGAAAATTTTTTTTTTTTGGCATAAATAAAATAAACTGTGTTTCTTTTTTATTTATTGTCGTGGGAATACAGTAAATCGACGTTAGCACACAAACCACCACATATTTTTCATCCTGGTTTTGAATCTTTATTAAAATAAGTTCTTCTAGGTTTTTTTGTTGGGAAGCAAAATGTTTTGATGGAAAGTTTAACAGTTAAAATTTTTAATCTTTTACGTACAAACTGTGCAAAACCTTGCAAAACTGTGGAAGCTGATTTGTGATTTTGTCAAATCACATTTTGTCTGTTTAATCACACAACACTTCACACGAATTTGGATTCCGATTTCAAGGAGCAGAATTCGTCAGTTTCCCGCCTGCGTCGAAGCTCATCTCGTCAGTTTCAACTGTGAACGCAGATTTTGTGAAGTGCTTCGTTATTAGTTTTAAATTTTATATGTCACGTAAGCTTTAAATTTTCACGTCGATTTATACATTTTATTTAGCTTATAAATTTATGCTTTTAGGATCCCGTTATATTGTTAGAATGTCAGGTCAAATTTTAGATATTGATGTTCGTGTATGATATGGAGATTGCGAATTATTCTTTATGCGCGTAGACTCTGCTTTCTTCCCGTTTCCGTATTATCACTGTCATCAATAACTTTCAATGGTTTTCGCAAAACTGCTTTCAAAATTGCAGCGACGGATTTATCCAAAGCTAGAGGCCATTATGAAACTACCCAATCCCATTTTTGGTCTCCAAGTTAAAATGGGGTCCTTGCTGGGCCCCACTGAGACATAGCAAATAATAAATAAGTACGTGTAGTTAGATATGCCAAATCTTGGCCCCATCAATATTTTAAGGGAACTGCGTAAACGTTGTTTTATAACTAATATTTCTGTTCTCGAAGCTAAGGTTTTTTCATTAATAACCTTCCTTAAGTTTAAAATTGTTTCTTGTCACGCGCGCGGTTTATAATGGCTCCGACTTTGTTGAATACCGAATTTGAGAAAATTATTGCGGCCCTTCAAAATTCCATAAAGGAGCTAAAGGAGGAGAACATCGCAATTAAAAATAAGATGTCTAAGCTGGAGTCGGATGTCAGTAAACATGCAGAAAAATTAGATTTAGCGGAAAGGAAAAATGAATACTTAAGCGCAAAAATTGATGATTTGACCGTGGCGTTAAACGAGAAGGTGGATAAATTAAAGCTCGATGTTGTGCCATGGATTGAGCTAGCTGAAATAACAGTAGATGATGATACATCAACAAAAAACTGCACTTCAGGAGATGAAATATTAAATATATTATCCAATGAAGTTTCTGCTAGGATTGGAAAACAGAAGCAGTTAATATTATTTAATCTTAATGAAAATGCTGACCCGAATGATGTTGAGAAGTTAAATGATTTAATCAAAGATACGACTGAGGCCGAAATAACGAAATGCTACAGAGTTGGCAAGAAAACTGAACGACCAAGGCCGGTTGTGATAAAACTATCAAAGAGGCCGACAAACAAACAAGTGGAAGATATCAATAAGAAGAAAGAAGAATGTAATAACTTCCACAATATATTCATCTGCAGAGACAAGACCTTTCTCCAAAGGAAATTGTCAGCAGCGAAGAAGTTGAAGAAGAATTTAGATAATGGATCAAGTAATCCGAAACAAGTTACTATAAAGGATGTGTCAGTAGATTCTAAAATCACAAAAGACGGAGTATCAGTAGATTCTAAAATCATAAAAAACGGAGTAGCACTAATGAATGTGGTGGACAGCAGACAGCTACGCACTATAGCTACAATACCCAACAAACGAATTATAAGGAAACCAAAAAAGTTAAACCAGTAACTATCGGAAACTGTAAAGATGAGTTTTGTTGTACATATTCTTTATTTTATGCTAATTGTAGAAGTGTTAAGAATAAAACTTTTTTGCTGTGTGATTTTATAATAAGTAACAATTTTGACTTTATAATTTTAACTGAAACCTGGCTGAACAAAGACATTGAAAACTATGAATTTGACATTCCTCATTATTCTCTATTTAGGAAAGACAGATCCTTGGATAAAAGAGGTGGAGGAGTACTTATTTATAGTAAATCGATATTAAATGCGATAGTGTTACATACTAGTGAATATAATACTGTCATTGATTTTTTAACGATACAAATTGATAACCTGATCTTAACTGCGGTTTACAGACCGCCGTATGCTAATACATATGATGATCAAATGTTTACCAATTCTTTTCAATCTATTTTGGACTGCCATGGTAATATTGTTGTGGTAGGAGATTTTAATAGGCTGCATGACTGTGAAATAATCAATCTTTTTTCTAATCATGATCTTAAGCAGATTATAAAGGAACCAACTAGAGGTTCGGAATGCTTAGATCATGTATATTTAGAAGTTGAAGCGTTGAACTCACACAGTTATGATGTAGTAAATTACTTCAAAGAATTGGATCATAAACAAATCATTTTACAATGGAACCTTTCGAGTAGCAAAGCACAGAAACCTAATTTTGAAAGTGCGCACGTGCAATGTTCCAGAATCAACTGGAATCTTTTTAGAGAATTAAGCTTATCTATTGATTATGAATGTTTTTTTATCATGAACAATGACGAATTTGTTTCTTCTGTTTCATTGTTATTATCTGATATGTTTAGGGCATCTACATTTACGGATGTTATACCCAAGAGATTCAATAGGAAGTTATGTAAGCTAAGAATCAAACGAGATAATATAATGAAATGTAGTCTTATCAATAGTATTAAAAAAATGAGGTTAGAATTGATTGATAAAGAAATTAATTCATCACTGCTGATAATCCGTCAAAGATCTGAGAGAATTATTTTGGCCAAACTGAAGAGCAATCCTAGACTAGGATACAAACTACTCACAGACTACAGTAAATATAAGGAAAAATTAAAGCTTATATTACCTGTGGGTAAAACTGAGTATGAATTTCTCTGTGAATTGGATGAAGTATTTGGCAAATTGTTATGTAATCCACAGAACGAAAAATTTCATTGATCTACCTGATCCTTCGGGAAACCAGGATCTAGGACTTGTTATTGACAGTGATGCATTGATAGAATTAATGTTAAAAATAAAATCAAAAAAAACAAAAAGATCACCTTGGTATATCGATTGATAACCTACTTCAATTACCTTTAAATTTTATGAATGCGCTCTGCAATTTTATAAATAGAATTTTGAAGGATGGGAAATTACCAATCGATATATTAACGATAGTAGCTAAACCATTGCCTAAAGTAAGTAAGCCAAAGTGCGCCAGTGATTATAGATTAATCTCTATTATCCCTTCGTTTTTGAAGATAATAGAACGATTGATACTAGATCATTTAGAACGTATGTTGCCGGCTGATTTTGATATGTGCCAACACGGCTTTACAAAAGACAGGTCGACAACTACTAATATTCTCTCTATGTGGAAACATGTAATTACATTAGATGAGAAAAAGTTAGATGCATTAATTGTATTTATAGATATCTCAAAAGCTTTTGACTCTATATCTTTTGATGCTATTTTGAATGCGATTAATTTATTGAATATTGATCCGAATATTTTTAGATTACTTAGATACTATTTATATAATCGAAGAATGAGTATTCAAGTAAATGATTTGATTTCTAATTCGAAAAGGGTAACAAGTGGAGTTCCACAGGGATCAAGTTTGGGGCCAATTTTATTTAAAATTGTATTTGCACATTTGGAAAAAGTGTTCAATCCTGCTGATATTTTTAATTTTGATTATGATAATACTTTCTCGTGGTTAAATAAAAGACAGGATTAATTGATTTTCAACAGCATAACTTCTCGAGATTCTATCTTCAAGTTTTGTACTATTAAAACTGGAAACGTTATGCATTACATATCATGTTAAACAACAATACATACAATCAATTATTAGTCATGGTTCCCTTTTTTGCATAATGTTACACTTGAATAATACATTAAATTTTTCTATTTTTGATGAAGAATCTATCATTCTTCATAACCGAACTTTCTGATGCTGATAACTTGTACAGTACAACTAATTGCACATATTTATGTGATGTGATATATTTTTATATTGTACATTTTCTATTTTTATTATTTGATGGAACATGTAAGGTTTGAATCCAAATAAAGATTTTATATTCTATTCTATTCAAGTCAACCCACCAATGGTGGGAATGTTGCGAGCAAGCTACTCTCTTTTTTAAAAATTTACAAAATTTACAATCAATTGCCAAAGGGGCTTAGAGAAACGCCTCCAACTAAAATGTCTTTTAAATTTTTATCTACCAAACTAGAAAAAGTGTTCAATCCTGCTGATATTTTTAATTTTGATTATGATAATACTTTCTCATGGTTAAATAAAAGACAGGATTAATTGTTTTTCAGCAACATAATTTCTCGAGATTCTATCTTCAAATTTTGTATTATTAAAACTGAAATGTTATGCATTATATCATCTTGTTAATCAACAATACATACAATCAATTATTAGTTATGGTTACCTTTTGTCTTACAAACTGTTATACTCGAATTATACCTTAAATTTTTCTAATTTTTATGAAAAATCTATCACTCTTTACAGCTGAACTTTCTGATGCTGATAAATTGTACAGTACAACCAATTGCTCATATATATGTGATGTGATATCTTTTTATATTGTTCATTTTCTAATTTTATTATTTGATGGAACATGTGTTTTGAATCCAAATAAAGATATTCTATTCTATTCTGCTCTATTTATTGAAACTGTTTGCAGGACATCACCCGTATTCCCTCTCTCTAAATAGATGACTAATCAGAAAGATAAAAATTGGAATTTAGGGTTTTAGAACCAAAGTTATATTCGTCATCGTATTGTCCTTCAACGTAGGATGATAGGATCACCTCTATAGAAAGGACAATAGCGAACATGGCTAAGTTTCTAGAAGGATTAGCCTTAGGGAAATCTGAGCTGAATCAGGTTAACGCACGAATTCCATTGCCAACCAAGCCAAGAAATAACGGTAGGCAGCGATCTAGATCCCCGCGATCTTTTAATAAATATGCCCCGAAGAACTGGTGCAATAATCACCAGAAGTTTTTTAAATTCCTGTCATGTCTGTCTCCGTCGTTCGAAAGAATTCCAGAATGAGGTCGTCCTCAGAAAGCAGACGCAGTGGAGCATCAGCATCGGGAAATGCATGGCACAGAATTTAGAAGCCCCTACTTTCTGCGCATCACAATGTCATTCGCAATGACACGCCTACTTTTTTTGTATGACTGGCCAAACAGACCAACGAACTTCTGCATCTTCTCGATTTCAGAACTGGGGAAGAATTCATCATGGACGCAGGGACAGCGGGTCTCAGTTCTCAAGGGTGACTCAATGGTCTAGATGTCCCTAGGCGTTTTACTTGCAACAGCTACAGGGGAGCCCATACCTATATATGGTTGCGGACTTCGCACACTCAACACAGTTTTACGGCGAGAATTTACTCAGAATTTCATCGTAGCCAAGGTCTCACATAAAATAATAGGCCTCAATTTCCTGTTGAAATTTCGGTTCATTGTTGATCTTGCCATTCGAAAGATCATTGTACCCTCAACCGGCCTCAAGCAAAGTTATTGGACACTTGACTCTGAGCGTTTGGAGTTACAGGTCATCCAGCCAACCCCAGTGCATCATCTAGCAGAGATATCAGCAGGTCTTTGAGAACACAAGTCACTTTTCGATCTCAACAAGTCAGAGATACGAGTCTCCAGCACGATGCACCATATCGTCACAATAGGAAAACCTGTTACACTCAAGAAGCGACCACTGGCCCCTACTAAACTGAAAGCTGTCCAAGAGGAATTTTCAAGACTATTGGAAGAGGGAATCATCAGACCATCAAAAAGTTCATTGGCATCACCATTACACATAGTCTTCAAATCAAACGGATCACAATGAGTCCGAGGAGTTTACCGCAAATTAAATTCAGTGACCAAATCCTATTCATATCCTATTCCCAAAAAAACACCTTACTCAAAAACTCAGCAACAGCAATTTCTTCTCAGTGATTGACCTCAGACAAGCCTACCACCACATCCCCGAAGATATTGAAAAGACTGCGGTCATCACCCTATTTGGTCTTTTCGAATATCTCTACATGCCTCTTGGACTCAAGCGTGCTACACTGACATTTCAAAGATTCATGGACAACAAACTTTGCGACGACGCCGTTTAATGTATGTCATATCTGGATTACATAATGATTTTCAGTCCAGACTAAGAATCTCATACCAAGCATTTACGAAATGTCCTCTCACACTATTCCAAACACAGACTCCAGATCAACTGTGACAAGGCGCAGATTGCAACTACATCCGTGGACTTCCTAGGGCATCGTATAATTCGACAAGTTATTCAGCCTTTGCCGTCAAAACAAATTCAATCGAAAATATGAAGTCACCAAAGACAATTAGTGAGCTGCATAAAATTTTGGGAGTCCTAAATTACTATCGCATGTTCCTTCTTGGCTTATCAAGACAACTTTATCCGGTGTGTAGGCACCTGCGGAATCGAAAAGGACTTAGGAAGAAGTCCATCATTTCTTGGTCATCTGAAGACCAGAAATTCCTTCGACTCGCCATCAGCTCGTTAGCAAATTCTACAATGCTAACGCATCCAGATTTTCAACGACCATTTCTATTCACGATAGATGCTTCTGAGTTCGCTATTAGAGCCACTTTAGAACAAGAGATCGCCGGAGTTCGGAAGCCTATCAGTTTTAACTCGCGTACTCTCCTACCAGTAGAAAAAAGATACGACAGTTTTGGTCGAGAACTCCTTGCCATCCACAACGTAGTACGTCAATTTACAAGGATTATTAGCAGCAGCAGATTTGTTGTTTTAATAGATAATGCACCATTAGCTGGCGCACTTCGAAACGCGACTTCAACTGTCAAAAATTACTCTGCCAAAGTGGAAAGACAGCAGTCTCGTCTGAGCGAATGGCAATTCGACATGTCAAGGGCGATCAAATCTTTATTGCGCAAACAATTTCAAGGCCAGATGTCTTGCTACAACTACATCCGCCGTTGCAATTCACTGTCAACTCCGTGACCCCCAGGAAATCTGCACTAACGCCATCCCTCCAGCGAACATAACTGCGCGATCACACTCAAATTCAAAGATCTGTTACCCGTCATCCTATCAAGTTCTTATGCCGACTCTAGTAAGGCTTACCCATTGTTTACTTCACAAGCCATTTCTGCCGACTAACCTTCTGGGAAAAGTTTTCAAATCAATTCACTGAATTTCTCACCCACGAGGCAAGGCGACTGTCAGACTTCATACAGATCGTTTCTGGGTTTCACAGGCTCAGGCAGAACGCTAAACGATGGGACTTTGAGTGTGTCATTTGCCAGAAAAACAAGATCACACGGCACACTCGTTCTAAGTTGCTACATTTCCAAACTACTTCACGCCTAGCCATCATCCACATCGCCATAATTCATCTGAGAAAAGTTCAAGGTTTCAGCTATCTTTTAGCAATGATTGATAGATTTACATAATGGCCTGTGGAATTACCTCTTGGCACCATTTCTGCCGACGAAGTCCCTAACTTTTTTATCTCTGCATGGATATTCCATTATGGTGTTCCTATTAGGGTCATCAGTGATAGAGGCACGTGCTTCTCATCGGATCGTTTTAAAACAATATTCTGGTTCATATATGTACCTTACGCCAGACGACCGCCTACCATCGCCAATCTAACGGTATGGTCGAAAGAATGCATAGGGAACTCAAAGCTGCTTTAGCATCCTCGTACATTAATGGCGACTGGGTCGATGCACTAACTTTAGTTCTGCTTGCGATGCGTTCACGCACTCGTGAATCCATTAAAACGTCTGGGTCATGTATCTACGCCTGCCTAGTCAGCTTCCACGTTTACTTCCCGCACAGGATGATTCATAAGACGAAGCAACCCGCCTCCGATATCATTTCGGTAACATGTCTGAACAGCAGCCGAGACATACGCCTCGTCCAGTCTTCGTCCCCCGCAGCTTCACAGCTGAAACAGAGTACTCGTTTGTAACGACACTGCTGTTGCACCACTACAACCAAAGTATCGCGGTGCTTGCCCGATTTTGCCGAAACAACGCAGATACTTCATTATCATGCAAGACGTCACACCCACATCAGTAAGCATACACATGTTGAAACCGTTTATCAAACCGCCTGATCCTGGAGACATAAAACGTTTTACACGCGCCTCAGGCTCTACCTGTCCACAATCTCAACCTAGCAATAGATTGCTTTACATAACGCATAACTGATCATTTTTTTACAATTAATTTTTCGTTATTCTACGTGTGAAATGTTTCACTATATGCGCACCACTTGCGCCCTATGATACGCGATGTAATCTCTATGGATCTACATGATCCATTTACTTTTCTCAAACTCAATTGTCTCACGTGGTATAACTAGCTGCTCTTAGTTAACAATTGTGTAGCATTGGTATACTTCGGCATTATGACATCTCTGCGTCAATGTTTGAGTACAATTTTGTCGTTGTAATTTGATTTCTCATATTTATATATTTTTAAATTTGAACTTTTGTAACAAATGGCTTGCACCTGAACTAACACTGCCTATTTTGGTTTGACCAGCTACTTAGAGCTAACGTCTTGTGTAGCAACACTAAGTAGTAATCGGCTTCATATTAGGGAACAGGCCACTTTCAAAGCATATTTCAACTTCATCAGTTGAACGGTGCACACTCTATGTAAATTATGACCACAACGTCGAGCAAACACCAGTTCCTTTGGCCGTATTCAAACACATTGACGGCGATCCAGCCTACCCAGGTTTCAACTAAATCCTGGCAACTTCAGTTGCAATCTACCTTGCAATCCTCACGCAGCGGCTCTCAAAACCTTACACTGTTTTGCTTCACGTAGCATGACCTGCTACTACAGCTAACAGTTTGTGGAGCATTTCCTAGTGTTTATTTGGCATCATATCATTGTTGAAGCAACCAACAAGCATACTCCAACCCAGCATTTACGATACATTTAAAAAGAATTTAACCAGTTGCTTAACTGGGTTCGAACTCTGTCCTACATTACCTATCAAGTCTGGACGAGAGGAATTATTTTCTTTTTTTCAGAGGGGAAAATTATGTAACGGCTCAGAACAATTCGCCGACATATTGATTAAATGAAATTCAAATTTCATTTACGCGGCACCAATTAAAACAAGCGAAATTCGCCGTAAACAATTGGCGTGCGCGCTTTCGTTTTCAAATCAATATAAGCACGGTGCATTTACCGTGCTTCTTATTAGCATGTTTGGCATCACAGTCTCTGCACTACATGTGCTTGATGTCTAGCGTCATATTGACAGTTTGCCTACGCTGACTTCTGGAATTGCGCCATTTATGCTATGTCACCTAGTCACTGGCATTTTTGTCAAGTCAATCTTGTTTCTGCATAACTAGCCAAGCGGATCGATCATCTATTTATTTGACTTCTACGTGTGCCAGTTCTCACGGTGTTGTCGCAGATCTTTACCAAGACAATTTCTGAGCTTTCACGCAGACACTCATTCTCTGATTTTGACGCCACAAAAAGGAAATCCGTCTAATCAACCAGAGCTGGCCTGAAGTGTCAGGTATATGTTCTAGACACTGCTACACTACCTTTATTTCTTGATATTTGCCAAGGAACACAATTCGAGCCCTAACAAGGGCCACCAACTGTATTTTGAAGTGTATCGTCATATTTTCCCACATTCCTCACCAAAATATATAGTGAGTAAAGGAAGTAATACCAGCTCCTACTGATGAGTCGCCAGTCAGCAATAAAAGAATGTGCACGCCATTATACTTTCCTTTCATGCTGTCTTTAGTTTATCCCTCTGGTCATATTGAAATTAATTTATTACTAGGTGCGCAACACCTAAATTATAATTGCATATTTATTAAAACTCAACCACAAACAATACCTATCCTCCGAGTTTGTTCAAATGTTACAGAATCGGTAATACACAAGGCTTAATAAAATAACACAAATTAACTTTTTCATCAACTCTTCATGTTTATATTAACATTAATACATCTTACTAGTAACCAATACAATTATTCTTTTAGCAATTACATATGCGTACATATTGGCAAAAATAAACCTATGCAGATATAAAAAATATATACTTCTACGTTTAAATCTGTGCATCTCAAATTTCTATTAGAATTGCAGAAGTATATAGTAAAAATAAATCATTGTTTAATGTAACTAATGTCAAGATAACACGTATACGCACAAACATACCAATCTGGCTTCTCTCTGCATCCACTTATAATTTCTTAATTTATACATGACAATCAATAGCAAATTCTACGCAACCATCCAAAGATTCACTAAATTGTTAAGTTGCTTCCTCTAGCCAATGAGTTTTATATTTTATTGCATATCTCAACTCATTTTTCCTTTTGACTTCACCAATGTTGGTTGGTTCGCTCATGCGGATTCCCTCAGAAATTATTATTATTGTATCAAACAATCAAGACTTAATTATCCCGCAGTCAACGTGTTCATTTGTAAAGTTAATTCTCTTACTATGATTTCCAATTCTTCAGAAGCCATATTGTTTAACATAACCCAAATGCTCTATTTGAATTCAATTATTCATATGATTGTGCACGTATAAAGCGAATCTCTTTAGTAAAACTAAAATACGAATAATTATTATTTCACTTTCACTTATACGGCCCGGAGACTACTCTATCATTGTGCTGACTGCTTCATCATAATAAGTACACTTCTGTGAGGACTTTCTATTGAATTCATGCCAGTCCTAGATTGGACCATTTGTGCGTTCTCGGTGTCATATGTGGCTATTGCTACGTCTTACAACTTCAGAAGTCGACCGTGGCACTCTGCTTATATGATCAAGTGTGACCGCTCGTAGTACATCGGGTATGGTAACGATAACTCTATTTTGCTCTGCTTCTATCTTTTCCACAAGATACTGACCATCATTGACAGCCTACATTAACATGAGCTGGATCTTCGCGAACATGACATAGTCTCCGATACGTAGGTTAGTGCGTTAATGTTGTCTTGCATAGGATTGTCGTTATGTGGCGCCTACATATTCAATTTAATGTTTTGGCGCTCCTGAACATCTGCTATGTTGCAGCGTTCGTGGTATCCTGGGATTACTAATTCATCTGATAGTCTATTATGTCCTTCATAGACCTTGGGTGTTGGACCTAATCCTGTAGCCGTTGATACTGTAATTCGCAAGGTCCGCTCAACCAAATGTAATATCTCTCTCCAGGAACACGGGCTCTCGTGAAACCAATATCGCAATAAATCTTTCATTGTCCAGTATGCTCGCTCACCCGTTGCGTTGGTCTGCAGGTGGTTATAGGCTGCGCGGGAAAGTTTTATATTTCAATATCTTTGCGCCATTGATTGAATTGTCTCGAATTGAACTGTGCACCCTGGATGGTAACAATAACTTGTGGTGCACCAAATGCACTAAGCCATCGTTCTTCTAAGCAATTTATAATATTTTCTGTTATGAAATTCTTCAGTGGTACAAACTCAACCCATCGGATAAACTTAACTACCATGAAATACACATGGGCTACCCCACCACGGTCTACTTGCAGTAGACCTTCCAGGTAAATATGCAGAAACTGGTTCCGTTTCGTGGCATTGAAAGCAATCGGAGTGACATTATCTCTTTTTGTGGCTTAAAACGTTGACATATATTGCACTGACAAAATAGCATTGAATGTTTCAATGAGTCGACCGGCGCCAGGATCCCCCAATGCTTCATTGTAGAAGGCCATAAATTCTGTTTGTATAAACTTCAGTACAAACCAATACACTGTTTGTCCTCCTTTTAACATCAATAGGATGTTTTTCAGGCTCAAAGCTTTATATGGTGCGAGCACCTTTTTGCCGTTTGTTAAAATATTTGACTATTACCTAGCATGTGATATCATTACCCTGTATTTCAGAGACTTTGATGAATGACAAACCTCGCAGAGCAAAAATTCTGCTGAACGCATCGGATGCCGCTTTCTCGATACCGGCTCTATGATGAATTGACACATCGAGTTTTTCAATTGCTCGATGTACTCGTTTCTTCTAAATACCCAGTGATCTCCGATTCATTAGTGCTTTGTGCACCAATGATAAAATACCTAAACTTTCGTAGTTCCCATTGAACGGTCAGTAAATCCTTATATGTGACAGTAGAGCTTTGCTCCACCTCATTAAGTGTGAAAATTTTATATTGCGCCGGACGTCCGTCCGCTTATAACACTGATCCTATGCAAATATCTGACGCGTCTGTAACATTTGAAATACTACCTCCTGGGAAAGTCAAAATAGTTGAGAATATTAACTTTTGTTTACATAGGATAAATGCTTCATAAGCCTACTTTAACACTGTATCTTGGCACCAGTTAATTCACAATATCAATAAACCGGCGCAATTATTTCTACTAGTAGGCACCGGATAGTACTTGGTACGCTTTTCATTCGAATCTAATGATATACACCCCTTCAATGAAACTGAGTGATCAATGAACCGCACTCAATGATCTAACTGAACTGTTTCTGGATTAAAATGTGAAACTCTTTCCACCATCTGGGTAGACAACTGGTCTCCTCCTGCATCTTAGGGATACATATCGAATTTATAGAATTTGAGCTTTCCGGCCTCAAGAAGCATATACTTTTATTTTGGCAATCTATCGTCTTAACCAATTTTATAATAAAATCAAATTTCAATATTGACGTTTGAGCCTTCGATACAACAAAACAAATATGGCAGATATTTTCATCTATTAATAATTTCGTGTCCAGTTTGCAAGTAACCACCATCGACGCGCCCGATGCCTGACACAAATTTGCTCACGAAAGTTTTAAGTTGTTTAACGGCTAAGTCATTATTAATATCGGTACATCAGCTCCAGTATCAAATTGCATTTTTATTGGCAGTGAGTTGACGAGTTCTAAAAATTTAACTTTAATAATAATCCTCACATGTAGCAACGTATCACATACTTCTATTTCTTTGGAAGCAATTTGATTCTGAAAAGTTTTAATGGTGCTTCGATGGTTTTCTCTCGATTTACAAACCTGAGACACCAAAAGAATTCATATTTTGGCATGACCTCAACTAAAATTATTGCTGAAATGGTGGACCCTATTTCCCCATTTAACTTGCCGTTCTACACTAGCACTATTCTGGTCTTACTGCTACTAAGAAGATGTATTAATCGAAACTGGTGTCTTTATATATTTACCTTGCCACCAAGCCGTTGGCTGTCGATGTCTGTCCTAAACCTGCTGATTATGTCACAAAGAATTCCAGTAAGTAATGTCGCTACGGCCAGATGTTGTGACAGGACCAATGAGTGAGATCGCAGCTGCCAATTTGTTGGTTATCATGGCTAAACGTTAAAGAGCCTGAGTTTTTTATTCCAGGACACATATGGCGCTCGAATTTGCACCATATCTGGTAAGATCCAACAGCATACACATGATGGGCTCAGTTATATTGGATGATGACAACCTGATGCGTGTCATTGTATCAAGAGGCATCTCACCCAGTAATGGTTTCAGTCTGTACAATTCGGAAAACACCTCCTGAGGCCTACCTCGGAAGTGATCCAACACTCGTATTTATATTCTCTATTCGTCAGATCAACAGGAAATTCTAACTGAAGTGCAAGCGTCCGGTAAACTAATTCCTGTACAGCACTCGTAAAATAGGTGCTTCTAATGAAACTTTTAGCGCCCGAACTGAGGCTCCAAATATTTAAAACCAAAAACGTGGCCATTCCATATTTAAGGGCGCAATAATTGTCTTAAACACTGATGACGGTTTGATAAAACTCGTCAATTTGGATAAAAAAGCCGGCATATTTCTGTTTGCTTTCTTTCGGGTGCGGTCGCCATTGTTGACTTTAATTATTTTGGTTGGGCTGTTTATGCGGATTTCCCCAAAATTTATTATTAGTGTGTTATCCAGCTGAAACATCATTATTGCAATTTCCGCAGTCAGGTGTTCAATTGTGCAGTTATATCTCTTGCTATGATTTAAAATCCGTCAGATGCTATCTAGTTTATCTTAACAAAAATGCTTTATTTTTCATCAGTTGTATATAGGATTTTGCTCGTATTGTAGAGGATGTTAAATCCTCCGCCTTTTGTAAAATGACCTTGACTGATAAATTTAAACCACCATAGCTGATTGTAACGAACTTTATTGAAAAAGAATTTTTCTTTTTATTTTCCAGAACATTCTTTGTTTAAATACTTGATTTTAAAATTGTGCGCTTTTTTCAGTTTTTGAGTATCTCGCTCCTTGACTGGTATTGTAATTTTGGTCTGCTGCATTTTAACATTTTTCCATACTAAACGATTATTTCATCCTAAAATATATTGCTCCATCAAATTGCCTTTTGTTCTGATATAAAATAACATTGAACAGGTATATTTGATTTTATTGTTGGGTCACGTTCATACCATAACAGATTATTGCTGAAAGGAACAGCTTTCCAACTTTCACTTTCCGATTGCCTGACAGTAAGTGGCGATTTAATTGTTATATCATATATTCATGGACACCGATATTAAATTTGAGGACACAAGCAGGTTAGTGCAGGACATAGCGGACTTGAACTTAAGCAACGATGATAAACATATAAGCCTATCAGACTCTACTGCAAATTTTAGGACTTCCATCGATCTGGCATCTATGGGGCTTACAGACTCGAATAGGTTAGGGGCCTCAACAGTATGAAGCGCATCAATTTAACAAAACAAAAATACAAATATCTATTATTTTATGTTCACTTCTGTGGATCCAAGACAGCTTCCATCATTTTGATGATTGCTTCATCATAATAAATGCACATCTGCGAGGACGTTATTTTGATTTATGCCAGCTCTAGATAGGAACTTAAATCCATTCTCGATGTCAAATGGTTCTATTGCTATATTATTTACTATCCTTTTTTAGATAGATACATTAATTCCAACTAGCTGAATAAGTGTGGTTCTTGATGTTGGTTTATTAAATCGTAATAAAAGCTAGAGTAAGTCGATCTGGCTCACGCGAAACTGTTACATGCATAAATTGATACTCCAGACCTAATTTCAGAAAAATTATAAATCTTTACTCAAAAATAAATAGAAGTTAAAGGAAGCCCTATTACGCACTGCAAATAAATTGAAGTATTACACAAAATTTAGATAATAATATTACACTTTTAATCATATGCTCTAATTATTTAATTGGATATTGACCCTATTGAATATTCAAGTCCTGATCCGTTAATAATATTGTTCATAGATCTTATTTCAGTACTATCATTTAACCTTGCCAATCTATTGTGTTTACTTACTAAGATAAATTTAAAGCCGTCCCAATCTATCTGATTGCTTGTTTCCCGTGACTGTCTAGTTTGGTCAGAGATTTGGACTTGATCAGATTTACAGTTTGTTTCTTGCCTACCTCTTCCAATCTCAACTGACCGTACTGTTTCCCTTACATAATTCAGGTTACAGTCATTGTAAGGAATGTTATATACTTCTCAAATGTTCAAAGTTTTTAGTCTTTCATTTTTTGTTGGCGGTTTACGATTTAATGTTAGTTTTTGTTTCAGTACATAACTAATATTATATTTTAATTCTAACGTCCTTATTTTCACTGCTCAATTTTAAATCTGGTATTACGGAGTTCCTGCGGCAATAATAACGTTTCTCCTGCTTTACTTGTATCGAATAATATTCGAATTTCCTTGTTACTCCCTCTAACGTCTTTTATAATAAATCTGGTGTTCACTTATTTTAATCGAATATATCTTAAATCTTGCTCAATTTAACTTTTCAACATGTCAAATCGGCTATTCTAATATTTCTAAATATCATAGAGTTCAAAATGCTTATTTTCATATTCAAGTAAATGATTTGAGATCAAAATCGCAAAAAGTAACAAGTGGAATTCCGCAAGGATATAGTTTGAGGCCAATTTTATTTAAAATATAATATACATATTTAGAAACTAAGATCCTTAACGGTCGAGTTTGCAAATTTGCTGATGATTTAAAAATAATCTTCTCAATAGAACCGAAAAAAAGATTTTTCCAAAGATAATGTGACACTAGTTTTGTATGACTTAAGTAGGTATTTGATAACACTAATGATGAGAATAAACATTAAAAAGATGAGAGCTTTAAAAATAGGTAATAGAACAGGATTTATTTATTTATTTATTTAAATCAAGTTTGCGAGCTTGAAGTAAACACCAATCCCATTGTATTTAACGTCGTCGAACAACATAACAAAACTACCGCCAGTCGCAACGCACTGACGCGTTTCGACCTTCCTTGATCATCATCAGAGTACGACGTCAAACTGACTAGCGAGGATCAAACCGCATTGAATATACATGGAAATCAAATTTATATATGCGGCTCTCACCTCTAGCAGTCTTGCATACATTGAACTTGACTGGAAATGTCGGCTGCACAATTTCTATGCAGTCACGAACATTAGCTGTTTGTAGCTTTCGCCACACACATATATATAGACAATACAATTACACAATAATTGATTGCGCGGATGGTGGTAAAAATTATTTAAATCAAGTTTGCGAGCTTGAAGTAAACACCAATCCCATTGTATTTAACGTCGTCGAACAACATAACAAAACTACCGCCAGTGTGTGGCGAAAGCTACAAACAGCTAATGTTCGTGATTGCATAGAAATTGTGCAGCCGACGTTTCCAGTCAAGTTCAATGTATGCGAGACTGCTAGAGGTGAGAGCCGCATATCTAAATTTGATTTCCATATATATTCAATGCGGTTTGATCCTCGATAGTCAGTTTGCCGTCGTACTCTGATGATGATCAAGGAAGGTCGAAACGCGTCAGTGCGTTGCGAGCTGGCGGTAGTTTTGTTATGTTGTTCGACGACTGGTTAAATACAATGAGATTGTGGTGTTTACTTCGGCTCGCAAACTTGATTCTAAATAATCAATGCAAAGAAGCCAAGCTGGGCGGACTAGCTGCCTATGTCCGATCCCTTCTTATGCCCAAACGCTTGTCGACATCGAACTCTCAAGGTTTGGAATTTTTCTCGTTTCAGCTACAAATACTTAAGCAAAGCATATCTACCTGCGTTGTCTACAGACCCCCTAATATCTCACTCATCGACGACACTCGCGGGGCCCAACTCTTTCCACTCTTTTCTCTTTACACTCTGATCGGTACGTCGTTGTGGGTGATCTCAACCTCCCCACGACTAACTGGCATAATCTAGCTTCCAAAAATCACCCACTGCTTCGACTCTTTGCGGATAACCTGCTACACCAATTCGTGCATTTTCCTACCCGAGGGAACAACCAACTGGATTGTGTTCTCTCCAATAACGAGGTGACCGATGTTCGCTCTCGGGAAATCTTCCCCAACCTTGATCACTGTCAGGTATCCTTCCTCTTACCTCTTATCCTTCACCCCTCGAGAAGACACCCAATCTTTCAGACGATTCACCAACTGGGAAGAGTTCCGCCGACTCTGTGACACAGTTAACTGGAGGGACCTCTTTCTCCCAAACAACCTCTCCTCGTGCTTCTCCGAAGTCCATAACATCCTATCCTCCCACCATAACTCCGCCACCTCCATTCAACAAGTATACTCGACGAATAAGTTGAACGCTCTGTTTAAGGCACGTGACAACCTCGCACGCAACTCTCGCCTACGCACATCGTCACTTGCTCGCGCCCTCGCTCTGAGACGCATTGATGGGCTCATTAAACAGGCTATCAACAAACAAGCGCTCCACATCGAAAAACGCATCCGCTCAGCTCCTAACCCCCGGGCAAAGTTCGCCATCATCAAACACCAATTGTTGCAAAAGCCCAAAACCTCGTATATCAACTTCTCTCAGTCAGACGACCTTTGCTTCGCCAACGATTATCTGACTCATCTTCTCGACTCATTTTCCTCTCCCACTCCGCCTATTGAGATGGTAGACAACGGAGACTCCGAGAACCTACGCTGGTTATACGTCTCTCCGGCTTCCGTCGCCCAAGCAGTTAAAGACATTAAATCTAAACACCAATTTGATCAATACGGTGTTTCAGTCAGCATGATTGCGCTGCTTGGCTGGAACGTCTTCTCTCTACTTGCAGATGTTATTAATCATTGTGTCGAAACCATCTATCTTCCCTCGGACTGGCTTTGCTCGACGATCTCTCCCATCCCCAAAAACGGCTCTTCCTCGATCTCATCATTTAAAGATCTCCGCCCCATTACTATCGTACCTTCTTTCACCAAAATCTTCGACAGGATCCTATACAACCTAATCTACCCTTTTATTAAGTCTCATGAAAACTTCTACCTCCTTGATGATCAACATGGATTCTTGAACGGCCGCTCATCTTCCACCAACTTAGTTAGTATTCTCGATCATTGCTACTCTTCTTTTTCTAAAGGGCTTCAGTGCACTCTCCTCTTCCTAGATATATCCAAGGCTTTTGACTCGCTGTCATTTTCAGCAATTGAATCTGCCTTAATGAGAAGCGGTATATGCGGCAATGTTCTCAATCTTATCAGCTATTATCTTCGGAATCGATATGCAAGAGTAAAAGTTGGCAGTAGTCTCTCGAGGCCAACCCATGTCCGATCCGGTGTTCCCCAGGGCTCTGTACTTGGTCCCATTCTCTTCAACCTTACACTCGCACACATACAGGTTGAAGACACTCTTTTCAAGCTGTTCAAATATGCGGATGATATGGTCATCGTATTCAGCAACCCCACAACTTCCAACCCTTCCTCATCCCTTATATCGGAGCTCCTATCCTCGCTCCACTTGCAGCTCAGCGGAATCGGGCTCAAACTAAATCCCACCAAAACTCGCTTAATGAGACTCTCGTCTGATCCATTCTGCTCTATCCCGGCTGCCAACTACCCCCTCGACATAGAAATAATAGATTCGGCCAAACATCTCGGCATTCAATTCTCAAAATCCCTAGACTTCTCCCCACACCTTACACACACTACTTCCAAACTCTTCAAATGGGCCCGTCTGATATGTTTTAAGACTAACAATCCCACTCTCCAACTCACATTATTCAAGGTCTACGTTCTGCCCCTCATTTCCTACGCCAGCGAATTCTACTGTCCTCTCACCCACGCCTCCTCGTACACCATTGAACAGGTATCCTCCAGATTTCTTAAGCGAGTCTTCCCGAACTGCCAAAACTACAGGGAACGCCTACTTCTAGCTAACCTTCTTCCGCTTTGGTTCACACGTCACCTTCGAGTCATTTCTTTTATCCATAAGATCTCAACTTCCTTACCACTCTCCAACTTTGCCCACCCAAGTCACCACTACGCCACACGTTCTAGTAACTCTTCTATCCAAGCCTACCATACCCCCACCATATTTAAAAAAATCTATCTCTTCTCCAAAGCCACTAATGTCTTCAACGCTCTCCCCACAGACATAAAACTCCTACCCCAGCACGAATTCAAAAAGGCAGCCCATCAGTACTTCTTCAACAAATTTCTTTGTGATACGACCGATTGGAAACGAAACTGGTTCCTTCTCAATCCATAACATTTACTTCACCCCAGGCTATCTTCTTAACTAACTTCGTAGGGTTAAATCCATCAGGCAGCCATCTTCCACTCTACCTCTCTTGTCTTATTCTTTTCTTCTAAATTCACTAATACCACCTCTCAGCCCATTCCTAACCCCATTATATCCACGTTGTGGATACTCTACTACGTTTTGCTCATCCAACTCTTTTCTTTCTTTCTTGTTTCAGCGGAGGACCGGAAACCCAACAGCCCTACCGATCCACCAACGGTTCGCTTCGGACTTCGACTCTCCCTGGTCTTATTTTAATCTCGATCACGTTCTACAGATGCCTGCGATCCTTGCAAGACTCGCTCGCCTCAATCCTGCCGACTCCATCAATTCATTCGTCACGACAATGGACTCCAACGGTCGACGTCTACCTCCGGGCCGCCATCTTTTCATCTTCATCTTTGTTTTCGATCTCACATTCACCTTGAAGATCTGATACTTCACGGACTATCTCCAATTGATCTTGTCTAGTCAAATGGAACTTCGCTTATATTTATTTTTCACCAGATTGAACTATCTTGATGTTAATGATAACTTTTCCCCTCCCCAACCCCTCCCCTGCTATTAAATACTTTGCTAGTCACAATTCCACTCACCTCCACATATCCTACCCTTGATTTGCTATTTCAATGATTGGGCCAGTTGGCCTTTGATGCCAAATAAATGTATTATATATATATATATATATATATATATATATATATATATATATATACGTTTCAATATTTCTAATAAATTCTTATTTTTCTCTTTTCTTGCTGTTTTTGACCAATTAATCAAATTGTATATAATATATAATAAACCTATTTATCTACCGATAGGCCTATCTATATATCCGTCTATCTATCACATTTTGAATTTCTCTTAAATGGATACATTATAGCTGTTAATAATGAATATCTTCTCTAGGGCTAACGTATTATTCATTTATTAATATATTCCTACTTTACATAAATATATAAATATAAGCAACAGTCTCTTATCTAATGTCCTATCTACTAACCTTTGCTAAATCTGTATACCCTCTTCTGGAACATTATTATTGAGAAAGATAAGTATATAGGAATTGATATTGGTACAGTTCATTCACAATCAGTTCTCTGTAATCGAGGTTTTTTACTTAGGTTCCCACTTAATTCAGATTCCGCAGCCTCCCGTTTTCTGACCGTAGAAAATGCTTCATTAAATATTGGGCCCAATGATTTTTCTACCGATGTTACATTCATTACACCTTTTCCTGATTTTATTTCAATTGACTCTCCAATTAGTCTAGTTAAACTGTTGAGATTGCATAACGTGATGCAGTTGCATCCATCCCAGTCTATTTCATGCCCCGTTTCCTTCGAATGTCTAGCTAGATATGATCTTTGAATGTGTCTATATTTGCAGGCTGTTTTGTATTCCCCTTTACGAAACTTTATTGGGCGCATGGCTTCACCTATATACCTGAGCTGTCAATCTTTGCAAGGTGACGCATATATTTGTGATGTCTCGAGGGGTTCGACTTTTTCTTTTTGGTTAGGTAATTTGTTGTCTATAGTAAGCGATTGTCTTAAAACTGTTTTAATATTGTATTTAGCAGCTATTATTCTAATTTTTCTGCTCATGTTTGAATAAGGTAATACAAACTTGTGTGCTTATCTAGTTCTGTTTCCTTCTTTAATTTGTTTATTATAATGCCAATAAATCTCAGCAACATCTCACTTAATAACCTATCTATTATACTTGGCGGATAGTCGTTTAGTTCGAATATTTCCCTTAATCTCTTCATTTCCTTATTTCTATTTTTCAAATCCACTATTCTGAGACTCCTTATTATCATGGATTTTAGAATTCCTATTTTCATTCCATATGGGTGATTTGATAAGAAATTAAGAAGAAGTCCTGAATAAGTCTCTTTTCTAAAAATATCTCTTTCCAATCTGGAACCATTCCGTTTTATTTTCACATCCAAAAAGGGTAATTCATCATTATTCTCTTTCTCCAATGTAAACTTTAATTCACCTAATTGGTTGGATAATTCGAGGAATTTATTTAACTCATTATCACCATGATTCCAAATTATAAACATATCATCCAGGAATCTTACATACAGGTTTTTATATGAGAGGTTAATTTCTGTCCGATAATTAATTTAACCTCTACAAAGACATTAGTGGCTTTGGAGAAGAGATAGATTTTTTTAAATATGGTGGGGATATGGTGTTGTAACGACACAAATTAATGGCCGACATATTGCGTAAATTAAATTCAATTTTATTTACGTTGCACCAATGAGAAAAAAGCGAAACTTGCCGTTTTAACCAATAGTGTGCAAGTAGGCATGGCATGCTATTTAAGCACGGCAATTTACCATGCAAGTCAGTTGTGGCATTTGCATTCTACCTGCTTCACGCGTGTGCGTTCTGTCGGCTGTCAATACCTACGCTGGTGATTTGATAGTTTCACCAACAACTAACTACATCCGTGACTCATCTTGTTGCGGTATACCCGGAGAGACGAGCCAATTAAGTGCAGAACCTGCAGGACGCTATCCACATCGTGATTACAGCTCAACCACGGGAGCGACAACTCAACCAGAGTCCACCCAAGGCTCTAGGACATCTTCACACTCTGAAGACTTCAAGAGAACGCATTACCAGGCCCTCTTAAGGGCCCCCTATCAGTAACTAATCTCTATTCAGAGCACCTTAACCGAGTTTGTAACGTCGTACGGCATTTACTTGAAGCCGGGGCGTTTACAAAATTGGCGACCGCGCCAGGATATTGATTGTTCTGATTTTTTTTGGTCTAAATAAAATTGACTTCCTTTTTCATTTATTTGGGATAAATAGATTGACATTTGTGTTTTCTTTACCCTGATCGTGGTTTTCTGGGAATTCTGTTGGGTATATATTCGTGGATTTGTGGTGAATTTTTTTGGGGGGTATAATAATAATAATACGGGGCATCTGTTCGTCTTTCCTACGTACAAAACGGCACCGTACGTACTGGACAGGCTAAATTGCGGATAATTTCAATTTTTGGAAGCAGTTACTGTTCTGCGCTCATTCAACTGTGGAAAATAATAATACATTGGCATCAAAGGCCAACGGGGCCTCTGTTCATCTTTCCTACGTACTAAACGGCACCGTACGTACTCGACAGACTCAATTGCGGATTTTTGGAAGAAGTTACTTCGTGCTTTTGTTCTGCGCTCAT
>JAQBSW010003973.1:0-7500 GCA_029291075.1 Eudiplozoon nipponicum
AGAACAGACATTTTCTAGAACATTCATCACATGCTCCTTTAAACTCTTCACCCCATACAAACGGTAAATAAATTAACCTCGCGCGCACAGTTTTGATTTCATCGTGAAAATGCGGTTAACACTCATGAAAATGTGTTTTTGATCACAAAATATTTAAAAGTGAATAAATGTATACATAATAACTGGATTTTCAATATATAAATTATCTTAAATCAATTTCGTTTTTTCTGTGGTAATCGGGAAGCCAATTGACTGACCGGTTGGCGCTTACTACACACACACACTCACAAATATATATGGAAACTAGTCCGATTTACCGTTTAATCTCAATTTCTTGTTTCGCCTGGGTGTTAAGTTGTAAAACATCGCTCGTAGAGGTTGTAGACACATATCATTTAGAAAAGCCTGCCTACAGTATACCACTGAACAATGTACGCTGTGCAGAAAGATACCTTCACGATCTATCGTTCTTTTTTCTAAAGACTGTAAAACCTAGAAAGAAATTGAAACTGACTAACAATGCTAACCGGGATACAAATTGTACACTGGAGGAGAGAAACAAAATTCTCCTTCTTCTCGATATTCTTCTGTTCGGAGATAATGACGGTAGTTTGATAAATTACAACATGAACGACTTATGGTTATATGGCAGTGAAACATTAGTCAATTTTGGCTTTCGTATGGTTCTGCATAAACATGTATATTAAGTTTTTTGTAGTTTAGCTTATGTTAAATTTTGATAGATGTTGGCTAGTATTACAGATAAAATTGCAACTTGTGACTCTTTGTTCTATCTAATTAATATATATATATTTAATAAATCAAACAAATTAAATCAAATTGTAATTATATTTATAGCAATATATTAAGAAAACGTTCAATAATCTTTAATCAACATGAAATAACGTTTTAAAATTATCCAGTTTGTGTAAATTTAAAACAACTGTTTTAGACGGAAAGTGTAAAATTATTCCACGGTGCAGTTAATAGTTTTATATTTTCCTAATATGTAAGTAATTTTATAAAAGCCTGTTCAGGCAAACAAATTCAATTTCGCAAAAGCATTTTTAGACAGGTTCTTTGTCAATAGAATGCGGGGGGTAATAAATTCAGGACATTTAAACAATTGAATTGAGCAAAACATCTAGAGCAATTGTAAGAAAAATGAAATTCCTATGTTCATTTTTGAGTTATGATTCTAAAAATTGAAAGACAATGCACAATTTAGTCAGGTTACTTATAATAGCACCAGCATAGTTGCAGTTATACGAATGTGTATGCCAGTCTTTTATTTCAATCTGAAACAGAAGTTACGTGGAGAATTTTTGACATAATAAAAATTATTAATGGGGTATAATAAGTTATAACATGGAGAATCGCCGAATTCTAAAATGACAATGCTAGGCGTAGATAAAATGGAAAGATTATATGAAATAATACGTTTCAACATTCCATGACCATCATCAGAGTACGACGAGACTGTTAGAGGTGAGAGTCGCATATCTAAATTTGATTTCCATATAAATTCAATGCGTTTTGCTCCTCGATAGTCAGTTTGCTCACGTACTCTGATGATGATCATGGAAGGTCGAAACGCGTCAGTGCGCTGCGGCTGGCGGTAGTTTTGTTATTTTGGTTCGACGACTGGTTAAATACAATGGGATTGGTGCTTACTTCAAGCTCGCAAACTTGATACAAAGAAATAATGTGAACTATTTAGTTTTATAAATCAGATGGCTAACCATGCACTGATTGCGCCTGTACTGGTAACAACGCTTTAAATCCGTATTCCGAGCTTCATATAGGCACCGATCCCATTGCATTTAACAGAAGAACACATTTTACTAACAGTAGTTTTGCTATGCTGCGCGACCGCTTGCGTGTAATGGGATTGCTTTTTATTCTAGACTCATAAACTTTACTTAAAGAGCTATTTAGCTTAACCATCTTTTTTGGTTATGGCTAGGCGCCCGCCATTCTACAATGATAATCTACAAGAGATTTAAGATATATATAAATGATCAAAAACAAAGCGTGTCCCGCAAAATGGACCGCAAGCAAGAACACTGGTTTTACGGTTCTCGGAAATCAACTGGCCTTACATTTCAGTTAAATACTGTTTGTGACGGAGAACTAACATGTATGCAGTTGTTTATTAGGCTTTGCGCATCTAGTAACATCTTAGTTCAATTATGACAGGAAGGATTAACCAAAGACAACACGAAAGCAAAGTAGAATCTCGTGCACCTTTGTTCCATGCTTACTGGCGACTCATCTGTAGGAGCCGGTATTACGCCCTTTACCCGCTATATATTTTGGTGAGGAATGTACCGTCCTATTTTCCCACATTTCGCAACCAAATATAAAGTGGGAAAAGGGCGTTATAACGGCTCCTCCTGATGAGTCGCCAGTAAGCACACGAAGCAAATGTGCACGATACTATACTTACCTGTCAGGCAGTCTTTGGTTTGTCCTTCTGGTCATAATTGAACTAATTTGTTACTAGGTGCGCAATACCTAATATGTAATGGCCTTATATTTGCTTAACCCCAATAAGTCTATCAGCACTGTGTGTGGCCAGTAAAACATGCGTCAAATTTGATTATTTTAAATTGTTCTTCTATCCTCCTAATATGAACACATGGACAACATTTATAGACATTTATGAGGAAGGGCCTAAACATGTTCGTAACAGAAAAAATATAACAATACAGGCATATCAAAATAACTGTGTAGACCGGTTAATTCAACTCGATATAAATAACACCAGTGTAGTATAAATGCATAAGATGAAAGTGGTGACGCTCATGTAGGTGAGAAAATGAGTTTTGTTATTAAAAATCACAATCTAAAATAAAACTGAAAGTCTTTCAATCAAACTTAATAACAAATATCAGTCATTGATATTTATTTCAAATTACGATTAAATCAACTTTATTTTTCAAGTTTTTCCGTAAGAAAGCTTAAATGAATTAATATTATTTATGCTTTAATTACTGTAGTTGCTTGTATTGCTATTATGATTAGTAGTTGTAATATTAATAGTAATAGCAGTAGTAGCAGTCGTTGTAGTAATACTTGCATTTGTTTTAATATGCCAGTAGAGTCAATCATCTTAAATCTTTCAATAAAATTGATTAAAAATTAAAAATATCACGTGAATTGGCAGTCCTCGTAAGTAGATACATTTCGCGCTTAATGATGGAAATGCTTTTATTTAAAATTTACTTCTTCTAGAAAGTTACTTCCATTTAGCCCCGTCAAGTGCATCTAGGTATTCGAATGAATTAAAATTACGTACATCTATAAAAGTTAGATACTGTTTATGGCGGAGAACTAATATATATGCAATTTTGTATTAGGTGTTGCGCACCTAGTAAAAAATTAGTTCATCCAACGATAACTCTGCAGTAAAAAAGGAAAATGTCTTTGCTTTAAATATCAACTGTATAATATGGTTTAACATTTATAAAGGCGTTACTGCCGTACAAACACATGGTCTAATATTAATATTAAATTTTGTGCAAGGTATCTAACGCATGTTTAAAATCCTTAATTCAAACATACATTGCTAACATCTATAATAAAAACGGTCTTCCTTTGACATAATTATCATACAAAGGTAAGGGCTAGCAAAAAAACCAAATTTTATTGTTTTTTAAACTTTCTATCAATTTATCGGCTTTATTTCTAAATTTAAACCAATTAAACAAATAAACTAAATTAAACTCCTAGTCAATAACGTTTTTGTGCTTATTTTATTGTATAATTAGATTTCTGGTTATTTGAAACTTTCGTCTCCCCATAAAATATTTCTGTTTAGGGCTTGGGGGCATTACGATGGAATTTCAGTCATTTTGCTTTATTCATGTAAGAGAAGTGTTCGATTAATAAGCCTGAATATAAATATTAAATAACTGTGCAAATTGAAAATGTGTACATGAACATCAAATTCCTCATAGACATGACATTATAAACACCATTCTCAGTTCGGTTTGTGCTAGTGAAGGTGCAGTAAAAACATGATAATTTATTACCTCTTAATCGTTAGGTTCCACTTATTCTTAGGCCAATTATTGCCAGCATGTTGAAGTACACCTTTTTGTTTTTTTTAAATATCAAACTTAAAAATCTATCTTGCAAATTTTTTTCACAATTTGTTTCAGGATTTCATGTTATTTTGTCATACTTTACCAGAAGTAAACGTCAAAGACCCATTTAGCAAAATTATCAGACGGAATGCTCCACCTCTATAAATACATTGGTTGAATTGTTTAGGCTAGGTCATTAAAACAACTCGATATAACGTATTATAAACTTCCGTCCTTAAATTTGTATCTAAACAAGACAATGTATATTTTGATTTTTGTAGGATGTTTGCCTCTGTGATAACCATAAATAAATTTGCCATCGTTTAAATTGATAGGAAACCGATTCGCACTAGTTACTTTTCACACAACCCATCGCATTTTGGAGCAAAGTTTATTACCTGCATTTTTAATTAAGGAAATCACAGCTTCACATCTCTAGATAGTTCGTAATGCCATGTTCAACTTAATTACAATTGGGCAGATTACACTGTGCTTCAAGATAACCGGAGGGTTTCAGATCTGAAAAATAGTTTGTGTGAATCGGTTTTCCGTATAGTTATGTTTGTTGCAAAATCCTAAGTTCAAAATTACTATCACTTTTTGATTTTTGACCATTAGTAAGAATAAACAATAACTACAAAACCACTAGCGAACACACCAATTAATATACTACATGAGATGATAAACTTTCTTTCTCTTCAAAGCTAATACTTTTTAGCATTGCAGTCTGCACGAATATTGTATAATAAAATAGCAGTAAAAAGAGCTGCAAAGCATTGCTTTAACTTGAAAATTAAAAAAAATTAATTGAAACTTGAAATGCAACTTTTAATTTTCCTACAGAAATAACTGATCATAATTGATAAATGATCAAATAAGCTTATTTTCATTCCTCAGACGTTCAACGTAGTAATCTGCACTCTTCATAATTAGACGAAATATAGAAAGTAATATATGATTATAAGTATATATAATTGCGCTTAAAAGAAATACAAATTTACTTTATGAACGTTCTGTTTAAAAGAAAATCAATAAAAACTGAACTATGGAATTAACTTTAACAGAAATTTGTAACATTTTTAAAAAATCTTTTATTTTGATAAACTGAACACTAAATAAGGAAATTAATAAAACGGATTTCATTATTTGAGTCATTCACCAGTAGATGCCGTAATCCCATATAATTATTTACAAAAACACATTTATTCGAAATAATATCCATTGTGTTCTTCTATAACAGACCGCTAATTTTGCAGTTGGAACAAAAAAGTGGATACTACAGAATCAGAATAAACAAAAGAGCTAAAACGTCAGCACGAGCAACAAATCTGCACACTTGTATCAAATAGACAGCATGTTAAGCCCAGCTAGAAAACTAGTTGACATGAAACAAATAACCAGGTTTCATACAATTAGAAAACAAGTGACCAAAACAGAAAAAAATATTAGCTCACTAATGCAAAACTAAAATCTTTCAAAAAAGTGGCATTATTTCGTCGAAATCTTACCAAACATATTTGCAAACAAATTTACTTTAATATATAGAATGGGTATATACTTATATCTACTGATTAACAATGATATAAAAATTCCTTAGAGTACAGAGTTCATGGTGTTTCTGCAGGATTAAGCAAACATTAACTACGTGAATGATTTTAACGTATTTACTAAAAATCAATAAATTTTAATTTGCCGAAAAAAATTTTAATTAAAAAATTAACATTATAAGAAGAAGCTATATTTTAACTATAGATGTTAATAAAGGTAAACCGCTTGAGACTATTTTAACCTGTCTACAAATTTTACAAATTGAACCGAAATTGAGTACCCAAATTTTTTATCAGTAATACTGTCATAGAGTATATAAGAATTTTGTAAATGCAATGTCATTCATAGTAAACGTTTTGAATTCAACCATTCTCTTTTGATAAATTAATAAACTTGTCCGAATTTGAGAAAAAAAATAATCGGTTATAATAAAGGGTTGAATTTCCGGATTTAATCATATATATATATATATATATATATATATATATATGTTAGGAGGAAAATAAATTTATTATATATAATCTTAATTATTAAACGTGTTTAGCTTTCTAAATAAAATTATACTGTGTAACAGTTAGAGGCATTGGACATTATAAAGTCATATAGGTTCATAAAAATACATAAATTTGGTCTAGCCTAGAAAATTCACATGATAATAGATTTATTTAATTATATATGTTGTTTCATTCTTATTAGACAGGACAGTCGACAAAAATGACCTCAATTTAGATTTTACGCAAAATGAACAAAAACATGGCCTAGTAAATTCGTTTAACAATGTTAATTTTACACTGAATTATATATATATATATATATATATATATATATATATATATATATATATATATATACTCTCTCTATATCTGAGTTCTTATACACATGTGAATATATATATATATATATATATATATATATATATATACATAGATACATGTATAAATTCATATATTTATCCAAATATTTCTAGATTAACAAATTTAATAAATATAGTTTCAAACATATACTTATAAATACAAACTCTTTATAGAAGAAACAATTGGTACTAATTGCCAAAAAGTGCATTTGTTTTAATAGAGTACGTGACACCGAAAACATGTAATAGACTTCAACTTACTGTAAAGCAGGGTAAATCGCACAGACTCTGAGCCACAGATTTATCAATTAACGTGAAAGTAATAGCAGTGTAAACAAGATTTAAAGGTCGCCATGTACACTTGTAGTAAATTGTCATAAACTCTGTTTAAATAGCGCAGAAACGCCCTTCACCTGACTGTAAACCCCTCTAGTGATTTGTTGTAAATGTATTCATGTTTTCCTATATGCAAAGTGGAAAAGAGCAATAAATGAGTTAGCACAAAAGAAACGCCAAATGTGACCATATCGTTACCTTGAAATCAACTGAAATTTACCAAAAATCCATTCATGATTTTTCGGGACGACTAACATACTTTTGATTTATGTACGGTTTTATGCATGATACTTCTCAACCAAATATGTGATAGAACAATGCAAAAACTTAAAACAGTTTATTCTTTTTTGGCATTCCGAAATGCAAGATTGTTTCAGATTACACAATCTGTTACAATAAATATATTTAACAAATATATTTATTTTAAAAATATTATTAATTGAGTTTTAATTTCATTTGCCCTGCATTTTTAAAATGTAGCAAAACCAATAAAATTCATTTTAGCTCCCTTATATAGGGGTTTCAGAACCGCCCATTTGATCGGAGTCTTTTGTAAACACAGCCATGTCACGATCCTCGATGCGCGCTGTCTTTTTGCCGACAACTATAGAGCCGAACGCCAAATCCCGAGCCACCTCGTCAAACGTACGATTTCTGGTCTCCGGCATAAAC
>JAQBSW010003973.1:12500-40000 GCA_029291075.1 Eudiplozoon nipponicum
TATCAGTAGGAGCCGGTATTGCGCCATATATCCACTATATATTTGTGGGAAAATAAGACGGTAACATCCAATATAAGAATATGTAAACCTGCAGTAGTAAAGCCAAATTCATGGTACTGGTATTCTTTACAGACTCGGTATATATATTATATATATATTGAATTAGCTTTGAAAATCACATTGTTGAAGTCTATAAGTGAAGTTAGCCGTTCTACTGCAGGTTTACACATTCGTCCCATTTTCTTCAGTTCTCGTACAAATTTATAGTTGGTAAAGGACGTAATACCTGCTCCTATTGATGAGACGTCAGTAAGCATGAAATGAATGTAAACGAAATTATGCTTTCCGTTCATGCTGTCTTTGGTTTATCCTTCTGGTAAATTTGAACTAATTCGTTAATAGTTTTGCAACAACATAAACAATTGCATATATATATATATACATATATATACATATATATTGTCCCCGCAACAAACTGTATTTAACTGTTATATATTGGATTCCATGATGTCATGCTTAGCGCGAAATGTGATAACTAATAGTGATCAAGACCAGAGTGTACGGATTAACTGAAGTAAGACGTGTTCAGAAATAGTTGTAATTCTAATTTTTGGTGAACTTTTTCATACATTGAAGACCGTCGTGTCGGCCCCATGTACCGACTCGGCAACCATAATGTTAGTACTGTGTACCTGTTTGGTTCCATAATGTTGGTATCTGATACTGAAACAAAAGCCATAGTGTTGGTACCTTTTAGACTCGATATATGTGTTATATATAGTTAGTTAGATTTGGATTCGTGCTGTCGAAGACTTTATATGAAGTTAGCTTCACTACTGCAGGTTTACACATTCGTCCTTTTCTGCCACATTTCTCATCAAAATATATAATGGTTAAAGGGCATAATAACGACTCTTATTAATGAAACGCCAGTAAGCATGAAACGAATGTGTACGAGATTATACTTTCCATTCATGCTGTCTTTGGTTTATCTTTCTGGTCATATTGGAACTTATTTGTTAATAGGTGCGCAACGCTCGCTGCACAATTGCATATTTATTAAATCTCCGCCACAAACAGTATCTAACTGATATATAGATAATGAAGGTGCTATTTTACCACTGTCAATCTGTAGAAGACCATAAATAATTATAATCACATTACTTAAAAATAACCCGAAACTTAGTGACGAACTTTAAAGTAACTATTACAAGTACAAATAGAAAGCCTGGCTAATGTTATTGGTGATTAAAACTGATAGTTAACTTATTTCTGTTGCGCAACAGGCAACAGATTAATCATCTGGACCTTGTTGTACCCAACAAAGTGTTTGTATCCACTGTCTTCAATTTTACTGCGAATATATCGGCTTACTATTTTTTTTGAGAAGTCTTCTTCAACGGAAAGCACATCTCACAAGCACTCCGACAATAAATAAGTCAACTGGCAAATTTAGTTTAAACTGGTTCATTAATACCTATTGGTAAATCACTTAAGCATAATTGTCTTTTTACTAGGTAAGTGAGTGGTATGCGTCTGTTAGTGCCTCTGCTTGCATGTATACATTCATCGAAGTGAAATTAGTGATATAATTGTACCTACAAGCGATTCACTAGAACAACGTACCCCGTGCCAGTGTGCGTATGCTCTCGTTTGTAATGGATTGAGAAGAAATCATTTACTGCAGTTGTTACCCATGCAAGTGAAATTCCAGTGATCTAACAACATCTGACGATTCATTAGATAATTTAACTGTTGCTCGTGTTGCATTACGAGTTGTTTTCATCCGCTGTCTTCCTGATTTTGCCAGTAGTTTCGACCACCGGATATAGAGGTCCTTTTCAATGGAGAGCACATCCCACACCAATTTGACAATCAAAATAAAAAGCTTCATTAATTTGTTTTTAAACTGGTGAGAATGGACCAACTGAAGAAGGATGCCGATAGAGACAGCCGAAATATTTTGTTGAAAAAAGAAAACTACTGGAGAAATTTCTCTGTTAGTCAAAACACAGGTCAGGTAATTTCGATTAATCCAGTTTCGCAAAAATATTTCACTTTTAAGGATATTGAATAATTTCTTGACCCTTGGTGTACGAAACAAGACTACGCCCACACAATATATTTCAGGACCTTCTTCAACAGTAGGCTCATGACTCCTTAAAATTGGCAATTAATTAAAAAAAACTTGGTTTATTCCTTGTATATATTGTCGCATCATGGATAAGTATTACAATTGCCAATAACGATGCTTAAAAGTTTTCCATATTTTCTCACTACATTAATTGTTAATACCCATTCAATAAGGGATAGCTTCATTAGAACGAGCAATTAAAAATGTAACTACATGTTCTAACAAACCCGATGTAATAAAATATGCTTCTATAGCTAGAATAAAAATAACCAGCCTATGCACATATTGGTATACTCCTACGCTGAATGTGTGAACTGCGTAAAACGCTGTATTCTGTAAGGCAATTCTTCAATGAGTCCAATTTATCGTAGGACCAATCGATTACTAATTCTAATATTTCCATCAGTTTATTCCGTATATATATATATATATATATATATATATATATATATATATATATATATAAACGAATGAGAAAATTTATGCAACAGAAAAGGACTGCCAACTTTAGCGAAGATGGATTGCCATTCTTAATTACGCTCTCATGATTTGTGTTATGTTAATGTGTGTTTAAACTTTCATTCGTCGATTGTAGATATATTACATATTATCAACACTTCTATCCTAACGCCAATATCTGCTTCTGTGTACTTTGTGTATGTGTGCATGTGCGTTTTTCTATTTTTTTTCGCCGTCGTAGCATATACTGACCACTAAAACACGTAACTACAGACAGCTCTACCAAATGGTCCTAGAATTCGTTCACATGGATGTTTTTAGTAAATTTACCATTATATATATCGAAGTGTACATTGAAATTTATCGAAAATAATCTAATAAACGAAAATAGGCTATTAAATGACCCGTGAAGTTAAAAGTTGGTAGCTAAAAGGATTAGATACTGTTTGTTGCGCACGTGGTAATAAATTAGTTCAAATATGACCAGAAGGATAAGCCAGAGGAAGCACGAACGGAAAGTATAATCACTTGTGCACATTTGCTTCGTGCTTATTAGCGACTCATCAGCAGAGTGGTATTATGCCCTATACCCACTATATATTTGGGTGAGGAATGTGGAAAAACTGGACGGTACAATCTTCTAAATGAATGTGTAAACATACAGAAGTGGAGCTAACTTCATATAAAGCCTTGGGCAATGTGACTTCAAGGCCAAATAACTATATATCGAGCTTGTAAAGTGTATCAACAGTGAGGTTTTCGATACCAAAATTATGGTTCCAAAATATGTACAGGGTACCAACTCTATGGTTACTGAGTCGGTACATGATACCAAAAAAAAGAATTTAAAGATATGCTAAGTTTCACCAAAATTGGGAACTAAAACTACAATTGAACATTGGTTACTGCAGCAATCTCATACACGTTAGCCTTGGTCGGTAATTATGACCTCATTCAAATAAATATATCACAGTTAGATACTCTTTTTTGCGAAGAACTAAGTGACTTTTTTCAGAATCATAAATGAATCGAGATTGTTTTCGCTACATACTGGTAGACATGATTGTCTTTATGTGTTCGATATGCCGTATTCAGCAACAAGTTGGTCCAAATAGGTCAGTAGAGTAAGGTGTAATCTCAGGTGTACATTTATTTCGTACTGACTGGCGTTAGATAACTAGAAGATGGAGGTGCGCCCTAAAAAGTCTATATATATTTTATCAAGAAATTTACGACAATTAGACGGTATATTAGGTGAGTAGACAAGTCAAATTCGTATGGAGATTTGAGCAACGCGATTTTTATGCTAAATTACAAGACATATGAACAAGATCTCTAAAGATCAATATTTAGAGGTACATAAAATTCATCAAGCTGACAACGACAACCGATTAACATATGTGATATTCAAGTAAAATTTTCTGCTCTTGTCATTTTAGACATAATATATAACAGTTAAATACTGTTTGTTGCGAAGAGCTAATATATATGCAAGTATGTATTAGGTGTTGCGAACCTAGTAACAAATTAGTTCAGTTGTGACCAGAAGGATAAACCAAAGGCAGCATGAACGGAAAGTATAATCTCATGCACATTCGTTTCGTGCTTACTGGCGACTCATCAGTAGGAGCTGCTATTACGTCCTTTAACCACTATATATTTTGGTGAAGAATGTAGGAGATTGTATCGTCCTATTATCCTTAGTAGATTGTACCGTCCTATACCGGCTCCTACTTATGAGTCGCCAGTAAGCACGAAAAGAATGTGCATGAGATTATTATTTTAGACATAAATTGGCCCACTTTGTGAAATTATTCAATGATGCATATAAAAGCAAAATATTCTTGTTTGCGTATAAATAACTCTTCTAACTTTAAAAGGTGTGGGGTACCTATTGATTTGTTACAAATAGGACCACAAGAATGAGTCAAAGCTTTAAATTGCGTGCATTATACAGCACAAATGGTGCAATGGATAGCCTCAAACTCCAAAGAAAATGTGCCCCAGATCAAGTCTAATCCGCGGCAGATTCTGAACAGTACTTAACGATTTTCCAGTAGAAAGAAACCCGGTCTACTGAATGATTTGCCGTTTCTACCTGATGCAATTTTAGCTTTTACTGACACACCCCCCTCTCTCTCTCTCTCTCTCTCTCTCTCTATATATATATATATATATATATATATATATATATATATATATATATATATTGTATTTGTGTATGTATTTCATTTGGATATACTCCTTAAAAGAAATTTGCGTTTGCGTAGTGTGTATTTATGTTTGTGTGTGTGTTTAGAATGGACATTTATAGCATCATTATGGTAGCTTCTGATTTAGAATTTTAATATTGTGCATGTTCATATATTGATTATTGTATAATTATCGCTTGCTCTAATTGTTATCGATACCCTTAGGATTAAAATAACATGGTTCTTTTTTATTTAAAGTTTAAGTCGGGGAAATAGCGACCCATCAAAATGTTTGTTTCTGAACTAGTCATCATGCGTAGAAAATGAGGCCCTGTCTGGAACATTTGTTATTGTTATAGGACTTGATGTGTCGCTTACCACCTTGTTCTGCTTATTTCTCATCATTATTTGTTGCTCAAACTTCGGATTATTGTAATCATACCTTTACCATATTCATGGTACGGTATTTTGAATATCTTATTAAAGGTACTGACTGTAACTTACTAGGTTCATGTAATTACGAGTCATATAGTGCATGCATAGTTTCTGTGTCATTATCATAGATTTTTACAGTGTTCATCGGTTTTATTTAGTCATTGTACTGAAAAGCATGTTTAATTAAAAATACTATGTCAATATATTCAATATACGCCCGTGTGCATACTTTTTTGATCTTATTTTCTTGACAGACTAAAGTAAATTTTAGCAAGTATTCTTCCAAACTTCCCTTTGCTAACTGATGGAATGTCTGATTTATACTGATAATAGAGAGATATATATATATATATATATATATATATATATATATTAATAAGCTCTAGTTATTTTTTCCGCTTTAATGCAATTATTAATGAATAAAACACGTGATGTACAACACCCAGACATGTTACATGAGTGTATGTGTGACTTCTAAATATTTACGACAGTTTAATAAAGAGATAAATAAGTCACGTGATAAGTTAATTTGCAAAATTGAAGTACACATACATAGAGGTATAAATTGAATCTTTTTGCGTATTATATCAAAATTAGACTACTTTATAAATGACACCTATCAAAAATATGTTCCCGCTTCATTTTAGTTGGGTGTATCTATATCATGAATTTTCTATAAAGTTCCAACCCAACCCCCTTTTCCAATGTTTTCTTACTGGATCAGGGAAAAGTACCGAATACGGTCGATAGCATGACAAACCTTGCCCGACTGTTAACATTGAACGGTATGTTAAAAAGGATGCCCACTATAAGTAAATTTTCATTAAAAAGTTTGAAATACCGCGGGATGCTCTATAACTGTCTCGACTTGTACAACTCCTTTTCAGTAGGCTTTTGAGTATCCACTGCCTTTTTATTAGAGCTAGTGTAATTTACTTTTTTGTGTCATTCATATAACTATGAATGATTCATGGTTATATGGCAGTGAAACATTAGTCAATTTTGGCTTTTTTATGGTTCGGCATGATGATGATAATAATGATGATGATGATGATGATAATAATAATGATGATGATGATGATGATGGTGATGATGATGATGACGCAAGGTAGCATATGCTAATATCCCGAAAATACGTAAAAACCACAATAACAGAAACTAAAACGCACATTGATCAATTAAAAAACACCTTTGTACGCCTTTGACGTAGTTACTCTAGATCCTCTATGTTTTGCTATTGTGAGTATTGTACTGTGTATAGTTGCCTGAGGATAGTGCTGGAAAAGAAGCATCGAAACCTAGCCAGTAAACAAAGATGTGATAGAACCACATTTCCATTGGGACGAATACAAACTCAGCCCGATCGAAAACAAAAAGGAAATGGAAATTGTAATCAATCGGATCTTTGTGAAACTGTTGGTGCAAAGCTACAACCCGCGTACGCAAAACGCGGCATTGGAAAATATGAAGCTGGCACTCCGCAATCAAATTTCAAAAATGTTTTGTAATTTGTTGGTGTGAAAATGTTTTTGGCGACCCAGAGGTAGGCACAAGAGTACACGCCAAAATACTTAAAACGAAAGGACCCTTAGTAGCGCAAATAACCGAAACTTGTAAAAGCTTACGACATCGATTAAAGCGCATTTTGGTTTTGGCCTGTTAGCTGACTTGTTTGTCTTCCATTGAGCAATGAATGCACCCATCGGAACGAAGGTGATAACGTTAATTTACACCTCTAGCTTTTTTGCGTAACTTGTTAATGTAAAAGTTTGTAGGCTGAACAGACAAAAAGGAGACTTAGATATATCTGCTGCGAAAAGCGGTGTACTTGCTCAATCAAACGAACCTCGTAAGAGCTAACGACTTCGATTCAACCGCATCTTCTATTATCCTATTAGCTGACTCGTGGTTCTAGTCTGTCTTCCTTTCTGGTGGATTAGTTCATCCTCTTAGTTTTGTAGTCCGACTATTTGATAAAGTACCTCTGGCAACCAGTCTTTCGTAATGTAATACAAATCGCGGTTGAGTTTAAAGACTCTTTGAAGAATAAGCCTAACCAGTACAAACGCGTCGTGACTTAACTAGTTATTTTATAACATAATTCACGCCGATAGCAACTATTGGCTAACGATAGCTAAATGGCTAAAGGACTATCTTAACTAATTAAAAATGTTATTCATAGAAAGGCGACTGAAGCCATATTTAGTTATGTTAAATTAATGCAATGATCACATCGAATAGGTTATTTCGTATTGATGAATTTAACGGCTGTATAAAACACATTATTATCACCATTTATAACATCTAGCTGCACTACTTCAATACTAACAGTATAAATTCGGGTCTATCTATCAAATTAATTTGAGCAAGGAAAAACAAGAATTTGTACTATCATTTGCATAACCAGAGGGCGAAAAAACAGCACAAAAAACTAAAATAATCGTATATTTAATTTGGTTTTGCCGCTATTTTTCTCTAAAACTGCTTGACTTACTGACTAGTGCTGGTAACCCTGACAATTAGAAAGTTTTTCGTACCGAAACTTAGTAATGCACAATAGCGAAAGAACAAAAAGAATCTCGATGTGAACATGGCTTCTACAAATGTGATTCATATGCGACGGATAGAATATTTTAAATCATATGCCGAATGCAAGATTTAACGACAACAAAGGTATAAATTGACATCTTTCAAATATGTAGGCGCATGCAAATTTATTCAAGAGTAACAAAAGCGTCCTGTAAATGCACATGAGAGACAGACGGGATAAGAGACAAATACTAGTTTGATCAAGTCTGGTGACACTTTAAAACTAAACAAGTGTTCTGTCATTAACAGTTCCACTGATGACCCTGTCTGGAACGACATTTATTTTAAACTCCTGCAATAGTTCAAATATGGCCAGAATAATAAACAAGAGACAGCAAGAACTAAAATATAATCTCGTGCACATTCACTTCGTGCTTACTGGCGACTCATCAGTAGGAGCCGGTATTACGCCTTTTACCAACTATATATTTGGATGAGGAATGTGGGATAATAGGACGGCACAATCTCCGATAAGAATGTGTAAACCTGCAGTAATTAAGCTAACTTTATAAAAAATCTTCGACAATGCGGCTTCGACGCTAACTCACTCTCTATAATATATATACCGAGTTTGTAAAGGACACTAATACTATGGCTATTGTGTCAATACCCGATACCAACATTATTTTACCGAAAGGGCACATGGTACTAACACTATGGTTGCCGAGTCGGTACATCGTACCAACATGATGGATATCAATTTATGCTACAGTTCACCGAAAATGAGAATTACAACTATTTCCGAACACCTGTTACTCCAGTAAATCCGTACACTCTGGCCTTGATCGATATCAGTTATCACATTTCGCGGTACGCATGACATCATTCAATTCAATATATAACAGTTAAATACTGTTTGGTGCGGAGAACTAATATATATGCAAGTATGTATCAGGTGTTGCGAACCTAGTAACAAATTTGTTCAGTTGTGAACAGAAGAATAAACCGAAGATGGCATGAGCGGAAAGTGTATTCTCATGCACATTCGTTTCGTGCTAACTGGCGACTCATCATCAGTAGGAGCCGGTATTACGTCCTTTAACCACTATATATTTTGGTGAGGAATGTGGGAAAATAGGACGACGGTATAATCTCCTATACGAATGTGTAAACCTGCAGTAGTGAAGCTAACTTCATAAAAAGTCTTCGACAAAGACGAGCACGATGTGACTTGGAAATGGGTATCAATGGGATCTTTTGGAAATTCATAGTGCAAACCTACTACCCACTAAAGAAAATCGTGCATACCTAACTACAGGTTAGTTCAAATGTTACCAAAAGAAAATTGGAAGGCCTGAATGTAGAAGAGGTATAATCTAATTTACACATGCGTTTTGTGCTTATTGTCAACTCATCAGTGGGAACTAATACTGCGATCCAAATTATATGGATATAATATTCAATTTCTGTGGAATAGATGGGCGTAGTAATGACCTTTACATATATGTATTAAAGTAGTAGTAGAATCAGCTTCATATAAAGTGGTGATCAATATGACCTTAAAGTTAACTCACCCAATTTAAAAGGTACCAAATTTGTAATTGGTGTATTACCAAGAATATGGAAATTGGCTTAATTTCACCATAAGTTACAGTATCAATCATTCTGATCAAATTCTAAATCGGTACAGAATATAATGCTTTTTTGGCGAGGCAGGTGTTCAGATTGGTTGTTATTCTCAATTTTGTTAAATTATGGTGTTTCTACTCTATACAGGTTGTTTACAAATTTAAAATAACGAGTTCGCTTTGAAGCCGCTTTGCTAGCGGCTTCATCTTAAAGTGAACTCCACTATTGCTGCAATTCGTGTTAGAGATTTCACAATTATGCAATCCCACATTTCCTGACCAAATATACGACGGCTTTGAAGCGAAATGCCGGCTATTACTGATGAGTCTTCAGTTAGCAAGAAACGCATATGTACATGAGATTATAAGTGGTGTTCATGCTGAATTTGGTATGTCCTTTCGCTCATATTTTCACTAATCTGATGCTAGATACACAATAATTTATGCCTAACCCTTACAGGCCATTCCAAAAAGTACCAGCTATTGTCAAAGTTGTAATTAAGGCGGCAAGTGGCGCTACCTCGTGTTAAGCCGAACTTTAGCATCATACAAATGATAAACTTCCAACTGACTATGCTTCTCCTCGAGAAGTTAAGCAAAGGGACTTTATTTTTACTTTTAAGTGGCTAAATGCTTCTGAGATACCACACAGCGAGTAAATATGGTCTTATTGTATGTCAGTTTAAAATTTATTTCGTTCTCTGCAATGATTACTACCAGCCAACTTTCTACCACAGTGAACGAAAACCAAGTGAAGTTGTACAATCTAGACCGACTGTCAACATTTTGGTTTTTACTTGTGTCAGTTAAACATTTAAAAATAATATTCCCTCTCAAATGTTTTGTATCGCAGCAATTAATGTTTTTAATTTTGTAAAAAAACATAAAGCCACAATAAACCTACATTTAAACTCGGATAAATGAGCGACAAGAACAAATTTGATGTCCATTGCAGACATTGACTGACAGAATAAGCCGCAGCTCTTGGGCCTTGACGGAAAACCTCCGCGACAATCAGACCCGGTACAGTGCCCAGACCTAGTGCAAAACTAATTGTATAGATGTGAACTAAAGCAACAGAGAGGCCGCCAAAAGTCTGCGCCACCGTCAAATTATCTTTATATGCCGTGGCAACATTTACAGTTATGACAAGGCATAAGAGGCACAGACCAAGAACAGCACTTGGCCACAGAAGAAGAGTACGGCGTCCCTTTCGTTCAAGCAGTGGTAGCGACAGCATAGTTCCAAAAATATTGACAAGACCAATGCCAAGCATGCAGTAGCCAATTTTGTCAGTAGGGACACCGGCAGTTTTCAGCATCGATGATCCATATGACATCACCTTGAATCAGAATTAAATTCAAAAACGGGTATTTAAATAATAAAGTGAAATAATTCATAATTTGAAACAATTTTACATTTATGATAACAACAGATGCTTAGAATAAATCGAGGTAGAACGGAAACTGATATCACACACCAGGTAAAAATAAAACACCTGTACTATTTCCTAAATGTCAAACCTCTGTTAAATGGAAACGATAGAACATAAAAATAGAAATTCAAAAAAAATCATCTTTAGGAATTTCGGCTACATTCTACCGACGAGTGTGCAAAAATTCCAACACCACGAAAAACATTCTTTTAAACCGCATAAAATCCGCATTATATACTGATTCTTAACTGAGCCTAAAAATAGAATACAAATATGTGTGGGCGGACCAAAAGTAATACGTTGTCCAATCCTAGTATAATAGAGAATATATATATATATATATATATATATATATATATGTGTGTGTGTGTGTGTGTATCTAGTGCCGTTTAATAGTCAATACTTATATTAACATTGCACGATGCTCATTGTAGTTAAACACCTATTAGGGTATACATAACTCAGGTTGGGCAATTTGTTTTAAAATGTATAACTCTTGATACATAGTTGTAAAAAGCAAATTTTAGATGTGGACGACGCTTATAGTTATCGTTTACAAAAAACTACTCCGGATGGACGTGCTGGAAATTGATTAGAGAAGTAGTTGAAACAAACAATGACAAAAAGACAGCCGAATTGCGTTAGCTGGATGCAAAAGTATGCTATCCACGATCAGAATACTTTTTTTTGCGACGATACATTTAAAATCGGAAATAACTATACTAATCGTGATGTGAGTGCCATTGAAATTAATTATGGCCGGAAGACTAACATAACATTTATTGCAAACATATAATTATATCATGTTTGCATTTCGTGCAAGCAGACCTCTAATTGACAGAATTACTTTCATTATAGAATTAAACGAACATTGGTTACTTTCATGTTTGCGAAATTGAGATAGGCGCATACTCCGTTCTTTTGTAAACACAGACAGAAGACGCCTAAACTACCGAAACCAACATTCAATGACGTACTTCGACTTTACATGGTAAACTTTAAATCACAACGGAAAATGACCACCTGGGATGGAATCCTAGATTAAATGTTGTGCACTATAATTTATGTAAGCGTTGCTTATCACCAGAAGTCTCACACTCACTGTACTTGACTGGAATGTTGGCTGTACAATCTGAATGCATTTTTAAGCATAACTTTTTTAGAATTTGAGTCCCATTAATATTGTAATTAAACTAAACATTCAATAATGTTTCCTTTGCTTACGATCTTATTTGTTGAACGTGCCAGATTTATACGCCGATATTTCAGGTTATGTTGGTGTTAGGTATCATTAAAAATTCAAAAAAATATTCTCACATCCTGAAATTAATAAAAATTTCATGCACCTCTTTTAATTTATGTTATAAATAAAGCGTACTTGGTACTAACCTGTCATTACAACTAACTAGTTGAATGTCTTTATTTCATCGTTTTCTAATTTCTTTGTGGTTAATAACTTATGTTGCAGCCAGGACGATAACTCCTGCTGACATAAGGTGAAATTCAACGTAGAAATTCGGCTCTTCAAACATATAAAGTGGTTACTTGAACCGATCAACAAAGTTTCAGGAAAAACAAATACCATTACTTTAATCAAGGTTGCGATCTCAATATAAACACCTGACCTATTATGTGCATACATTGATCAGAATAAATTAAGAATTGTAGTGTGGAAAAGGCAATTCATCCAGTAGACCGGTTTCGTGCTTATCACGTAATTTTCAGAATTTGCCGCGGACAAGGCTCGAACTTTGGCACGACTGCTTTGAAATCTGCTGCTCTAATCACCGAGCTACCTTGTTGCACACTACACACAATCTACAGTTATATGCTAACTAGTGTATTTTGATTATCCTTTAATTTAGGTGGAGCCTATAGGAAAACTTCAGATCTAAAACATTGCATTATAGGCTCATCTAATGCAAAAAAGCTAACCAAAAAATTAGTTAGTACATAACTGAAAATTGTAGTGTGCGGCCGGGTGGCACAGTTGTTAAAGCACCAGATTCTGAAGCAGATGTGCCCAGGTTCGAGCCCCGTTCGTGGCAAATTCTGGACAATACGTGATGAGTTTCCACTAAGGACGAAACCGGTCTACTGGATAAATTGTCCTTCTATATTATATAACCCTTAGTTTATACTGAAAAATGCATGCGTTTAATGGGTCAGGTGTTTATATAAAGATCGCAACCTTGATTAAAGTAATTTTAATCATCGCCTGCGCAACCGACGTTCGTTTAAAGAAATATCATTAGTTTTGAAGCATTTCGTACCTGATAACACGTAAGTACATATATGAAAAGGGTATATCAACGTCAGCATGTACACGATGTGTAATATCATTGTTAAATGTGTGTTTGTGTTTCGGGCTGAGAAGCGACTCTAAAGTAAAATCATGAAATTTAGACGGTTCCATCGCCGGTAAGTATTCATATTAGTGTTAGAATAGTGAGCTTCTAGACGCTTACCTCTGTTATATCAGATACTTCATTACACTAAATCAATTGATAAAATAAAATGTGTTCCGACGGCATTAATCTATTAATGCTTAGCCTGCAAGTATAAACGCGTCCGTCTTTGAATTACCTCCTAGTGGCGCAAACTTTCACATTCATTTTATTTTTAAAAATAAAGTATATCAGCAAACTGCGATCAAATTTGCTTAGTTTGCGGAAAGCCGCATAGAGTGCGTAAACCCCAGTCTCAATCTGGCTTTCTTATTCACTCTCCTTACTTTATATCTTTCCCTACCCTACTTTGTTTTGTCCTGAACTGCCTTCCTCCGTATTGCACTCTCTCTTTCTCACGTTCTCTCTTATGATACTACTTTTTTGTGCTCAATACTGCTGTTGAACAATGAAGAGGTGTGCTTACCTCTATTTCATCGGAAGCTTAGTTACTGTATATAATTTGATTACTGTTATTGCGTTTTGTGGGCGTAAACGCACTTATGCATGACCAGTAAGTAGAAAAGAACGTGTCTTTTGATTACCACATTGCGATGCAAACTTTTATCTTAATAGCTAAAACACTAAATAATGTTAGTATGTAATAGGTGTTGCGAACCTAGTAACAAATTAGTTCAGTTGTGACCAGAAGGATAAACCAAAGACTGCATAAAAGGAAAGTATAATCTCATGCACATTTGTTCCGTGCTTACTGGCGACTTATCAGTAGGAGCCGGTATTACGCCCTTTAACCACTATATATTTTGGTGAAGAATGTGGGATAATAGGACGGTACAATCTCCTAATAATGTTCACACTATCACACTATGCGGTACATGATTGCGCAGTCAGCGAAAACAATCGTTTAAATTAGGTTTACGGACTTACAATAATCACCTATCTCATTTCTTTAGCTAACTACACGGCATTGTAGAACTACCTTCAGTCACAAGTACTGACGTGGTTTGAAATTTCCCCACTATTTCAATGTCTTCATATAATACTTCTGTTCGAAAAATTTTCTATTCGCTTTCAAATTATTCGCGATTCCTTTGCTTAAGTTATCTACCGCGATTTATAATTAGAATTCAACAAAATGATACATAAACCTATACTACCTCTAGAGTAGGGGATAGAGTGCTGTAATGCTAATGCGGATAACAGGCGGCCCTCTGGATAGCGTTTTTTTGTAAGTTGTTATCTACCATTGCAATGCTTCAAATAAATATCACCATATCGATGAAATATACACTACATTTGTTCCTCGTAGCAACTTAAGCAAGTCGTATATTTGGTCTAGTCCTACGCCATTTTTGTGACGCCTAAATAGGACGGATTATGAGGTTACCAATAATATTAGAACATGTCACACCTGTGCTTTTTCGAATTGATTCACAATTAAATATTGATTCCGCGCAAAATTCAAGTATCATTTATCTCTAAGCTGTCTTAACTAACATAAAATACATCCTTCATAAACATTTACTAACAATTACGTGCTGATTAGGATTGCGAAGGTAAATAACCTTGTTCATAACTTTTGTAGTTTAGGGTATTTTGTCAGCTCCAGTAATGTAACAACAAAGAAAATTATATCTTTTTAGATAAAAATCAGTTTAAAATGACCTCTATTGAAGACTCAAATGCTTTCATAGTTTCAATGAGACCAAACTTTATTAATTTTCTTTAACTTGAAGTGGTATCCTAATTTACTTAAACAAATGCTCTACGGGTGCGAAATTTCAGTCCACTGATGACGCAACTCAAGAAAGAAAGTAATTACATAAATTCAGTTTATGCGTCTCTTTCGCGATGCCTGACTTGGCCTGGTTTGCTCCTCTTGCTCTTCACGAGATCTTATGATAATAGTAGAGACCATACTCAATTCAGAAAACAGAAACCTGATGCAACGATATTGGGCTTGAACGATTGCATCCCTTTTTTAACAGATGGATACGCATCCACTCACTAGATATCGCTTCTTTCTTCCAAATATCCCCAATAGGCATTTGCAGATCCTTCTAAACTTCCACTTCCCCATACTTATTTGGAACTCGTCAAGTACTTACCAGTATTTTTGTGGCTGGGACTCAAACCGGTGCACAGTTGCTTCGGAGACTTGCACCTATTTACTGTGCTACCACTGCTGCAATCTGCAGCTATTTTCAGATATATATATATATATATTATTAAGCGAAATTTTAAAAAAAATTAATCTCTCCTTCAGTTGGAGCGTATTTGGTACCTCTTTTGACCTAAAGTTAAAATTTTAAATTTTTATAAATCTGTTTGAAAAGAGCTCGGTCAAACACTACCGATTGTTTTCGTAGGTAAAAAGAGGACAACCACTATTAATTATTTGTAACGACACAAATCAATCGCCGACATATTGCGTAAATTAAATTTAAATTTATTTACGTTGCACCAATGAGAAAAAAGCAAAATTGCCGTTTAACCACGTTTAACCACGTTAAACCAATAGTATGCAAGTACACATATTGCATGCTATTTAAGCACGGTAATTTACCATGCAAGTCAGTTGTGGCATTTGCCTTCTACCTGCTTCACGCGTGTGCGTTCTGTCGGCTGTCAATACGTGTGCGCTCTGTCGGCTGTCAATACCTACGCTGGTGATTTGATAGTTTCACCAACAACTAACTACATCCGTGACTCATCTTGTTGCGGGATACCGGAGAGACGAGCCAATTGAGTGCAGGACCTGCAGGACACCATCCACAACGCGATCACAGCTCAACCACGGGAGCGACAACTCAACCAGAGTCCACCCAAGGCTCTAGGACATCTTCAACTCTGAAGACTTCAAGAGAACGCATTACCAGGCCCTCTTAAAGGCCCCCATATCAGTAACTAATCTCTATTCAGAGCACCTTAACCGAGTTTGTAACGTCGTACGGCATTTACTTGAAGCCGGGGCGTTTACATATTAAAATAATTTTCCTCAACAGATTATCTATGAATTCCCAAATCCAGTTCAAGGTAGTATGGACAGTATTTGCCGCAAAAATTAAATTCTCATCGACAGATGGTTTCATTTGATTATCTGCAAATAATGATTTTTCTATCGCCGAATGTACATAAAATCATTGACAGCCCAAAAATTAAATTTTTGTTATAGATTATCGACGTAAGCGCAACTGCAATAAAGACATTAAAAACACTGTGCATAAGAGTGCCGACATCCCACTTATTGTATCGAACAAGCACGTGATAAACTCTGCTCAATTTCTCATACAGCTAAACAAACAATAAAAAGTAAAGCATTTCCAAATACGGGTTGATCAACAAATTAACATTAAGCAAGAAATGAATTATGAAAGCTTAAGTCGATCAAAGCTTTTGGAAAAATTAATTAACTTATCCGTTAGAAAAATTCATTTCTCAGAAATTTAGTTTCTCGAAATATATTTGGTGTATTCGTTTGGCGCCTATATGATTCCAGCTTTGGCGAATAAGGCACCTTTTTAATTCCGAAAGTATCTTTTCAGTGCAGAATAATGACAAAACTGATTTAACTCATGCAATGAATTTGCGACGTTATTCAATGTTTATTTAATTCTGCGAACGTTCATGTATAACAAAATCTTGCCAGCTATATATATATATATATATATATATATATATGTGTGTGTGTGTGTGTATGCATGTATATATATATATATATATATACATATATATAAATAAAGATCATGTATTCCAGACGTGTAATACCAACAAGCACTGACAATCTTGAAAGAAAATGCACTCTTTCTCATGTAAATATAGTATCGAATGTCAGTAGTTCACGATAGACATTCTAACGTTTAAGAGGCAGCAATTGTCGAAACCGAAAGATTAAAATAAGTACACTTGTAAATAGATTTGCATGCAACGAGAAACGTCACATGGAAGCAAACTATAAGTACGTGGTTTACTGGTGGTTAAACAATAATGAGTTTTCAAATTACAATTGTGGTACAACGCATTAGATCATAAAAACAAGCTATTTTAACCTTACACTTTCTAAATAAATGTTATCAAGCCAAGTTAAATTGAGACAATTAAACAGCGAATGATTTCGAAGGCAATATAAGCCTAATTGGTTTTTGAAACGGCAGTTTTACCCATTTCTTTTTTGATTTCGAAATCTGGGAATATATGCAATATTGTATCAGTCAAGGCTTATCAAATTGGGCTCCTTAAATAATTAGTAACTGTTTGCGGCTGAGAACAATATATATTAAATTATGTATTAGGTGTTGCGCACCTAATAGCAAATTGGTTCCAATATGACGGAAGGTATAATCTCTTGCACATTCGTTTCGCGCTTACTGGCAACACATCAGTAAGACCCGGTATTACGCCCTTCATCTACAATATATTTTAATGAGGAATGTGGGAAAATAGGTTAATAAAATTTCCTATACGAATGTGTAATTTTGAAGTAGTTAAGCTAACTTCATATAAAGTCTTCGACAATGCGACTTCAAAGCTAAATCACTGTATATTTTATATATATACCAAGACTGTAAAGAGAACCAACACTATGGCTGCCATGTCGAGCACTTTATATGAAGTTAGCTCCACTATTGAAGGTTTACACATTCGTCTAGGAGATTGCACCGTCCTATTATCCCACATACTTCACCAAAATATAAAGTGGGTAAATAGCATAATACCGGCTCCTACTGCTGAGTAGCCAGTAAGTACGAAACGAATTTGCACGAGTTTGTACTATCAGTTCATGCTGTCTTTGGTGTATCTCTCACGGCATACTTGAAATAATTTGTTACTAGGTGCGCAATACACAATTCCGCAAATAATGTTTGACATAAATTAGCGTAGGAGATTGATGTCGTTTTCTCCAATACGGATTTGGCAAAACCATTTTGAATATCTTGTTTACCCTTTTCCAACAAATGAATATCTCGTACGCAAGTAAGACATGTGTCGATCTGACTACACATTTTAATGCGGATTTCGATGTATTCTCCTGATCCTATTTGAGCTACTGTATTGATTTCACATTCTTGGCTGCGGTAAATTAGCATATATGCATTTATGTATTAAGCATGATGTATATAGTAACAAGCTAGCTTTTTTGGATAAGAAGGATATACCAAATTTCGTATGAACAAAAGAAATTTTACCTACGCATGCGTGTCATGCATACCGGAGACTTAATTATAGGAGCTGGAAAATGTTAGAAGTATACTATTTAACATGTCCATTATTATCATCATGCATGCACAGCCATACAAGAGCCAAGTGACTAATGTTTCACTGCCATATAACCAGAAGTCGATCAAGGCTACGTGTGGACTGTAAAAGAACACTAGGTCGCCCATTCCTAGGATGGATGTTTTTTATTCGGAGTTTCCCTTCTCTTAGATAGTCTGCCAACCAAGGCTAATGAGCAATATCTGCCCAGATGCCAGTTGCCAAAGTGTCCTTCAGCAGCCGAAATTTGCCCTTCGCGTCTGGCACGCTTGTTCTCATTCCGTCAACCACATTTAACATGCATTAATCAAACCGATAATTGAGTTAACTAATTTGGCAAGCCATTTTTAGAACATAATATCATATATTTTAGTTCTACGAAGACAACCAATAAATAGAGAGTGTTAGTGCTGAGAGGAAACTGTAAACTGCTATCTTCTTAGAATGTGAGATGCTGTTCACCGGTGTGGATCAGACTCAGCTTGGTAGAATGTATATACAATCTTTTAGTCGAGGTTGCAGTGTTCAACTGCAAATGTTGCAAATGTAAAATGGGCTTTTTGTACCGTCCTATTATTCCAAATTCTTTACCCAAATATATAGTGGTTAAAGGGCGTAATACCGGCTGCTACTGATGAGTCGTCAGTAAGCACGAAACGAATGTGCATGAGATTATATTTTCCGTTCATGCTGCCTTTGGTTTATCCTTCTGGTCACAACTGAACTAATTTGTTACTAGGTTCGCAACACCTAATACATACTTGCACATATATTAGTTCTCCGCAAAAAACAGTATTTAACTTTTTGTGCTTTGTTGGTTTCTGCTGATTAGTCACCAGTTAGCAAAATACTTTAACAAATTAACTGTTCAATAAGTAATCATTTTAATCTGAAGCAATGAAGAATACTCAACTATAGACGCACATTAAAATGCTGTGTTTGAACCTAAACTGTTGAACCTTTATCCCGCAAAAATTAATCTACATCCACTGAGGCTCATAGCATCCTAATAATCATCCTTAAAAAGAATGTTCACATAATCATGGAATATTTTTCGAAACCCAGAAGCCCTTAGCTTTCCACAAATAATTAAGAATTGTAGAACAAATATGAATATCAAAATTTCATAGAATTTATGTGTTACTTTATGTTGTCAGGCCTACGAATTAAAAATTGGAAGTGTGAGATTTCATTCTTCGAATATAAGGCCATGGTTAACATGATTTTTCTGCATTTTCACAATGATCATTAGTTTCGTCACGAAGTTTTTATAGCAAAAACTACGTTTAAAGAAAGATTCACTGCATTCATTAATTCACATCAATTTTATCTAGGCTAATTACTAATTAATCAATTAGACATATTTGGAAATGCTTGAAAATTGTCGTCAAAGAAGAAAAGTTATGACCCAAAAAATCTAAACAAATCGAATAATTAGATTTTGCCAACATTTATTTTGAACTTTTGTTAGGCTAAGCCGGCTTTAACCACAAGGCTCCACAAATGAATGCTCAAAATGTCATCCATCTTCTGAGCAAACAAATTTAATCTCATTATTTTATTCATTTAAATAAATTTTACGATTTTGAAATCAATACCAGTTCCATTATACGCAAAAATTTGTAATTATAAGTTAGGCATTGTATAATGCAGAAAAGATAAATCAGCTAGTAATCCAATTTTGTCCTGGCTCAGTGGTTAAAGCAATAGATTTCGAAGCTGCCGCGCCCAGGTTCGAACACTATCCGCGGCAAATGTAGGACAGTACTTGAAACGTTCCCAATAATGACGAAGCCGGTCTACTGAATGAATTGCCCTTTCCACATTATACAATGGTTAGTTGATACTGACAAAGTTGTGCATATAATTTGACTCAAATTTGATTTGAATAATTGTTATCACCTCTCACACAACCAATAAGCGTTTGATCATTTAAATCGCATTTTTTGCCATTAAATACATCCACAGAGGCCCAATAATATACCTTTGCCAATCAGCTTTAGTAGCTACGACGCTTAATCATAGGACTGTTTAAAATAGGCAAATACAATTGTTGCAATCATTAGTAGTTCAGAGAAGCTCGCAATCCATTATATAATCTGATAGAAAATAATGACCATCAGCTGAGCATTAGACGAATCTTTGCTCCACAACTAGATTTTTTGATAATGATTCTAAATACTAGATACAATTTCCACATTCGAGCAAACTAAAATTCAGTAGCCATCAAAATAGCTCCGGTTTATTATTACTTACGAAATTAAGCTATATTCGCTATAAAGCTGTGACAAAATATATATATATACACATCAAATGCATACGGACATACATACAAAAAAACAAACATACAAACAAACATACATACAAACAAAATACATAAATACCTGCAAGAAGACATATATATATATATATAAACATTAACATAAATACATACAAAAATACACATATATACAAAAAAACATACATACACAAATACATACATGCATACATACACGCGTACATACACAAATGCATACACAAATGCATACACACATACTTACATACACAAATACATGTATACATAATCAAATACATGCATACAAACACAAATACATATATACGTGCATACTGTGCATACATGCATACATGCATACATGCATACATGCATACATGCATACATGCACACATGCATACATGCATACATGCATACATGCATACATGCATACATGCATACATGCATACATGCATACATGCATACATGCATACATGCATATATGCATACATGCATACATGCATACATGCATACATGCATACATGCATACATGCATACATGCATACATGCATACATGCATACATGCATACATGCATACATGCACACATGCATACATGCATACATGCATACATGCATACATGCATACATGCATACATGCATACATGCATACATGCATACATGCATACATGCATACATGCATACATGCATACATGCATACATGCACACATGCATACATGCATACATGCATACATGCATACATGCATACATGCATACATGCATACATGCATACATGCATACATGCATACATGCATACATTCATCCACACATACATACAGATGCATATTATTGCATACATGCATACATGCATACATGCATACATGCATACATGCATACATGCATACATGCATACATGCATACATGCATACATACATGCATACATGCATACATGCATACATACATGCATACATGCATACATGCATACATGCACACATACATGCATACATGCATACATGCATACATGCATACATGCATACATGCATACATGCATACATGCATACATGCATACATGCATACATACACATGCATACATGCATACATGCATACATGCATACATGCATACATGCATACATGCATACATGCATACATGCATACATGCATACATGCATACATGCATACATGCATACATGCATACATGCATACATGCATACATGCATACATGCATACATGCATACATGCATACATGCATACATGCATACATGCATACATGCATACATGCATACATGCATATACATGCATACATGCATACATGCATACATGCATACATGCATACATGCATACATGCATACATGCATACATGCATACATGCATACATGCATACATGCATACATGCATACATGCATACATGCATACATGCATACATGCATACATGCATACATGCATACATGCATACATGCATACATACATGCATACATGCATACATGCATACATGCATACATGCATACATGCATTACATGCATACATGCATACATGCATACATGCATACATGACATATACATGCATACATGCATACATGCATACATGCATACATGCATACATGCATACATGCATACATGCATACATGCATGCCATTTAATACATGCATACTAGCATACATGCATACATGCATACATGCATACATGCATACTAGCATACATGCATACATGCATACATGCATACATGCATACATAGCATACATGCATACATGCATACATGCATACATGCATACATGCATACATGCATACTAGCATACTAGCATACATGCATACATGCATACATGCATACATGCATACATGCATACATGCATACATGCATACATACATTCATACATTCATACATTCATACATTCATACATTCATACATGCATACATGCATACATGCATACATACATTCACACATTCATACATTCACACATTCATACATTCATACATTCATACATTCATACATTCATACATTCATACATTCATACATGCATACATGCATACATACATTCACACATTCATACATTCATACATTCATACATTCATACATTCATACATTCATACATTCATACATTCATACATTCATACATTCATACATTCATACATACACACATACACACACACATACGCACATACGCACATACACACATACATAATATACAAACATACACACATACACACATACACACATACACACATACACACATACACACATACACACACATACACACATACGCACATACGCACATACACACACACACACACATACACACATACACACATACACACACAAACACACATACACACATACACACAAACACACATACACACATACACACATACACACATACACACACATACACACACATACACACACACATACACACACACATACACACATATGCATACACACACATATATATATATACATACACACACATATACATACATAGCATACACACATACATACATACATACACACACATACACACACATACACACATACACATACACACACATACACACATATGCATACACACACATATACATATATGCATACACACACATATACATATATGCATACACACATACATATATGCATACACACACATACATATATGCATACACACACATACATATATGCATACACACACACATATACATATATGCATACACACACACATATACATATATGCATACACACACATATACACACATATGCATAAATACAAATATAAATTCTAACATACCTTCATGAATGTAGCCTTGGTCTTCTGTAATGCTATTATTTTAGTTTCTTATTTATAATTACTATATCGCAATTATGAAACTGCTTGTGAGATATTTAGCACTTATTATCATTGTCAATTTAGTTTAATAGTGCTGCTTTTATAACGATAAACTTCTTGACGCAGCTTTTATTAACGTCGTAATCAAATTGTTACGTTTCAAAAAGTGTCTGCAAACCATTCACCATATTTTGGTGGAAATTAGGTCAAACATATTTGGCGGCTTTAGTTTCATACGACATTAATGCGGCAAGTCAAAGCCACGCTTAGTTAAATCAAGGTTGCGAGATTGACACAAACACAAATCCAAGTATGTACATATATTTGTCAGTATTAACTAAGCATTGTATAATGTAGAAAAGGCAATTCATCCAGTATAGCGGTTTCGCCCTTAACTGTAACTCATCACAAACTGTCCAGAATTTGCCGCGAACAGGGCTCGAACCCGGGCACGTTTGCTGCGGAGTCTGTGACTCTATCCAATGTGCGAATCTGCCACAGAGATGCCAAATAGGCTCCACCTGAAGGAAAGGCTAACGAAAAACACAATGTGGTATGTAACTGAAATTTGTGTGCAGCGTGCGGCAGGGTGGCGCATGGAATAGAGTCATAGACTGAGACAAATTGATCCAGGTTCGAGACTTTTCCGCGGAAATGTTCTGAACAATGCTCTTAAAGTTTTAAATAACGACGAAATTGATCAACAAGGTGGACTGCGCTTTCCACATTAAGCTGACAAACGTATATATAATGAGATTTGTGCTTCTGTCCAGCTCACCATCTTGATTTAAATATTTTGTTATCATTGCCCGCGCAATCAATGACTATTTAATAGGTAAGCTTAATAGCCATCATTAATTTGATATTTTGTCATCCTATTAATTACTATTCTCATATTATCATATCATCATATTAGAACATTACATATTGATATTTCCTGTGCCTTTATGCTTACATTATTCATATTTCATTATTCGAATCTTACATATACATTCCGCTATTCACTTATTCAGTGTTTTCACTTCATGGGTTAATTCTAACTAGAGGACTTTCATTCAATTATATATCATGCATGCAGTATAACATTTAGTGTAGAACCATCTTAATGAGAGACGACACGTTACATGCATACACGCCCACTCAGACACAGACATACATAAATAAAATTCAGTTTTTTCCATCGAGCAGTGCACCAGACACCTAATAATGATAGTTTGTGAATACCGCGCGTTGTTTACCTGTGTTCTTAACATTCTGTTAAAACAATGAAATGTCATATTTACCTTTGCTAGAGAATTATAAACAATTGTCTATTTTATTTAATGGAATAGAACACATAACGATCGATTTATACAGGGATATAGAAAAATTAACACTTCTTATATATTGATTATAAAGTTGGTGTAAAGATTACAGAAGAATACACAAAAGATAAAAGTAAACGTGTTCTAGTACTTTATGAAGGCCTCACAATAGCATACTGAAAACAGCATGTACCTGCATTAAAAGAACAAAAGCTAGCCGATTAGTGCTTTAAAATGATAAATATAAGGTCACCTAGGAAACAAAATTGGATCATAAACCTCCCCATGTGAACAAAAGGTTTCTAAGTTATTCCTGATTATTTCAGATTAACGGTATTAACGTTTAAAGAATGAATTCTTATGCATTAAAGCGTACTATATTTTTCAGAGAAATCTAAGCATAGCAATTGCTTAGTGATCTTCTAAAATACGGAACAGTGTATATCAACCCTATCTAAGCGTCGTTGGCGTCGAATTTGCTCAAGCCGGCGTGAGGATTCGGCATTGTCCTTGGCTCCACAGACGAAGGTAGTTTGACGGGATGGATCCGCTCTTAAACATCTGACTGTGTGCGGAACGCTTAAAGACGTCTACTTAAAGCAATACAAAAATATATAATCGACATGTCCTTTTAGTAAAATCAGCAAATGTTCCCGCAGAATGCAGCCTAAATGACATCAAAAACGCTTTATCCTAAAGACTAAGTTATCATTAAGTATAGCGAGAAATGAAAATATAGTCTTAGTTATAGGTACTTAAGGTGAGCGTTAAAGTGACGCAGAGGTTTGTCTAAATGGCAAACACATCCTAAGCCTTATGCACGATAATAATGTTGCACAACCGTGGAAGAGCAGTGTGGAGCGTAAACTACGTTTGAGTAGCATAAATTTTAAACGTAGTTTAAGGCCTTGTACTATATGGCGTCCCCAAACCTACAGATAACTGTGTACTCAAATAGATCATTTAACAATTAGATATAGATGGTGTGGTTGCGTCCAGGGTTTTTGTTAATTTTGGAAATCGTATGTCGCCTCGTTCCATGCACTTATCTGTTGATCATTCGCAATATTTTTTCCAGAAATACGAATAAAAAATCTCGAATAGATGCAAGCAAAATTGAATAGCCATCTTTCTAACAAAAACGTAAATCCTATTAAAAATCGATTTGACTGATGATGAAAATTTGAAATTGCTGTAGACGAAGATGAGATTCTCTATCCTCATGGCAGGAACTATTGCAGGGTCCCATAGAATAAGTCCTTTGGTCTCTTAAATTGTTTTGAATTTCCTGCTCGCTCGACTTATAATAGCACTCCTAAAGATAAAGGACACCAACTGAAGTACATCCTAAAAGTCGGTCTTGAATATATTTGGACCAAAAGGCGGAAAATATGTAAGAAGCATCGGCCTCAGGTAACAACCAGTGTTTCTTCAAACGTATTCATATAACAGGTCCACAAAAATTGAATGTAATCGAAAGAATAAATGATTTAAAAACAATATAATACCAGTCAGATTCTTCCGTCTTGATAGGTGGAGTAAACAATTCAGCAGCGTAAATTTCTTTGTCATTTGCATCAGTCCCGATCCCCAGAAGTGCCTATACCAACCATTTAAAATCAAATCTGGAGCAACCATCAAGTTACAAATGCGCAATTTGATCTTTTCTTTAAATCAAGTTTGCGAGATTGAAGTAAACACCAACCAATTGTATTTAACGAATCACCGTACAATGTACAAAGCTACCATCAGTCGCACGCACCGAAGCGTTTGAACCTTCCATGGTCATCGTCAGAGTACGACGGCAAATTGTCTATCGTGGATCAAACCGCAGTGAATGCATATGGAAAGAGAATTTAGATATGCGGTTCTCACTTATACTAATTCTGCATACATTGAACTTGACTGGAAATGTCGGCTGCAAAATTTCTATGCAGTCACGAACGTTAACCGTTTGCAACTTTCGCCGCATATACATATATAGGCAATACAATTTAACAATAACTGATTGCGCGGGTGATGATAACAATTCTTTACTTCAAGCTCTCAAACTTGATTTAAAGAATTGTTACCACCACCCGCGCAATCAATTATTGTTAAATTGTATTGCCTATATATGTATATATGGCAAAAGCTGCAAACAGTTAATGTTCGTGACTGCATATAAATTGTGCAGCCAACATTTCCAGTCAAGTTCAATTTATGCGAGACTGCTAGAGGTGAGAGCCGCATATCTAACTTTGATTTCCATATATATTCAATACGGCTTGTTGTTAAAGAGAAGAACAAGTCGGCTTTCGGCCAGGATGATGTTGTAGAGATAATATTTTTACCTTAAGACAAGTACTAGAATAGTGATATGTATATCCCGTCCTGCAATTTGTCTTTCTAGAGTTAAACAGTGTATTTAACTCAATGGCCTGCAATGTTCTATTAGATATTCAGTTCAAAAGTTGTATGACCACCTGATTTGTAAATAAAATACCTGCCTATCACACAATAAATTATCGCACACTATTATTGGGAGTGTTGTTCGTCAAGGATGTCCACTTTCTCCATTTTCGATTAATTTTTTTTAATTCAATCGATAATGAATTATACTATTTCATATGTTCAGAATGCAGGCATTGAAGCTCTCCTCAGCGGTAAATTAATCGATTTAG
>JAQBSW010003973.1:45000-75130 GCA_029291075.1 Eudiplozoon nipponicum
CGACCGTTTAATACGTGATGATTTTTCGGATCATTATAACAAATGGGTGTTCTCGAAAGAATGGCTATTAATGAAATACTGGAATCAAATTTGAAAAACTCAAATAAGCAATATATCGACTATTATACAGTCACAAAAAGCCCCAATGACGGCCAATGGCCGCCAATTCCACGTACGCATAAAGCGTATTCTGCCTACATTGCATTCAAACAAAACGTATGCCCAGCTACAAGACGGAGTTGCATATGTGACACTCAAAATATTTTTTTAAAAATGCACTTTGCTCTAGGATATCCAGTGGGCACTCGTACCCTGAATATAACCAACAATGACATAAACGCGTCAGAACTTGCGACTGGCTCTGCTTTGTGTTATTTTTTAAGGAAAATTTTTTTTTCCTAAATTAAGTTCACAAACTGGACTTTAATTGTTATCAATACTCAAGCAATTTATGATTGCAATTGTTTATTAGATGTTGCGCACCTAGTAAAAAATTAGTTCAAATATGATCACACAATGATAAACCAGGCAGCATAAACGAAAAGTATAATCTCGTGCCCACTGGTTTCGTGCTTACTGGCCACTAATCAGTAGGAGCCGGTAATACGCTGTTAAATATTTAATTGAATGATATCATGATTTCCGCGAAATTTGTAACAATCAGGGCTAGAGGATTTGCATTTGCTGGAATAATAGGTGCTAAGAAATATTTGTAATTCTCAATCTGGGTAAATTTTACCATATATTGAAACCCATTGTGTTGGTACCATGTATCTTTTCGGCAACAATAATGTTAGTATCAGGTACTGACACAATAGCCATAATTGTGATAAAATTTACAGGCTTGGTATACAAATTATAAATAGTAAACACCAATCCAAAGCTCTCAAACTTGATTTGATGAGTTGTTACCACCACCCGCGCAATCAATTATTGTTTAATTATATATAGTAAGTTGGTTTTTAAGTCGCATTGTCGAAGACTTTATATGAAGTTAACTTCACTACTGTGGGTTTAGGCATTCGTATAGGAGATTGTACCATCCTATTTTATGAAATTACTCACCAAAATATACAGTGGGTAAAAGGCGTAATACCGGCTCCTACTGATTAGTTGTTAGTAAGCTCGAAACTAATGTGCGCGAGATTATAAGAAACCGTTCATTCTGTCTTTGGCTTATCCTTCTGGTCACAACTGAACTAATTTTTCAGTAGGTACGTAACGCGTAATACACAACTGCATATATAGTAGTTCTCTGTCACAAGCAGTGTATAATTCATAATTGATGAATTGTGGAAAGAGCAGCAAAAGTGTCGCCTTCGTGATCGCTTAGAAAGTGCTCAATCAACATTTGAAGTCAAATATAATGTGTGCGGTGATAGTAGTTGTGAGAGCAGCTTTTTTTGCCATAACTTGCATATGTATTCCTTTTTAACCGAGAGAAGTGTTTTCGCACGTACTCCTAGAAAGACAGCAGAAGTTCGAAGCGCGTTAGTGCATTAAACTGTCATTAGATCTGTCTGTCTAACTGGTACAATAGGAGATCGGTGTTTATTCTAAGTCCGCAAGCTTCATAAAAACAATTAGCCCTACCCGTGTGAGTAACGATTTGTTTAATTATTGCGTAAAATGATCAAATATTTTCATTATGAAAAGGATCTATTGTAAGTCCAGGATAATTCCTAGGTGTAACATAGTATTTTTATAAAAAATAAAATAATTCAAGGTAACATGAAATTCGCTAATTAAAATCTTACACAAACTTCCAGTGTTGCGCTAGATTTATTTCGCTTAAGTCATCTTTCATTAATGAGCATTACAGCGGACTGTACATTTTTATGTATGACCATATAGTACACAGTGATCTCTTCATTTTCAACTTTATAAACTTAATGCCAACATTAACGCACCTGCCAAGTTTATCGGCCAGGAGCCCGGAACTGAACGCACCGATAGCGCCAGCCAGTACCATTACAGCAGTTGAATAGGAGTAGAGAGCCGTTTCACTTAGTAATCCATCACCTGGACGCGAAAATCCGGTCTCATTCATAAACTGTTTGACTTCCTGCGAAAAAAACAATCAGAACGATAAATGGAAAAATATGGTATATTTTATATCAAAAACTGAAAAATTTGATCAGTTAACACATTCTTGATACCTTTCATCAACGTTCAGCTTTCGAGCACTTTTGGAATCAATGAAGACCTGGCTTCATTGTATGTATTTGTCAGTTTATATGAAAATTATTATCAGCCTTTTATTTTGTAATGCTCTGCATGAGTGTAGGTGTGGATCTTTACGCTGAAGAATCAGTGGTTACAAGGCCAATAAACCGATTCTTTCGGCAGGAACTAACACTTAAAAATGAAGACAAAATCCAAATATAAGCATGAATTTTACTCCTTTAGCGTAATCTCATCATTTTTTAAATTCAGAAAACTATAATAATAATAATAGACAAATGTCACCAGACGTCATTCTGCAATATAAAGATTTATTTTGGGGAAAAATCCTTAAATTGTTTAAGTTTAAATTAGTGAAAATATATTGCGCGCTGTAAAAAAAAGTAGAAAATTCCTCATTGTCTAACAAGTAAAAACAGCGTGACATATTACAATATATAACAGTTAAATACTGTTTTTTTGCGGAGAACTAATATATATAAAAGAGTGTGTATTAGGTGTGGCGTAAAGTATGCTAGTCACGAGAAAATGCAAATCTGAATGTTATTTCACCTGTGCAACAGTTAAGAAATTGAGTACTACTTTGCGTTTCACAGGTTTAAGCCGCATTCGATGATTAGACTACTACTGACGAATAGATGGGTGGTCTTTATGACTAAGATCCCGAGAAGTTTTGATCCTGAGAACATCAGCTGTACTTAGCTTCGTCATGTAATTGCTCGAATTACCAAATGGTTGACTAGTAAAGACAAAAATGTATTCATCGTAAACAGACGGAACTAAAGGTTCTCTGGTGATAGGAGGTCGAGATTTTCCCGGATAATTCGTTAAGCAAAACAGAAAAGCAATGCACACTATCACTATAACAATTCCGCGAGCAGTATGTGCTAATTTAGAATTTACCTGAAATCAACAAAGCCTCTAGATCAAAAAATTTAATTATATGTGCATTGTAGCCTTGAAGTTAAACATAGCGCTGGCTAACATTTTTAATAATGCAGACGAAAGATAGAATATATTTCGTTCATGAAATAAATAAGAATATAGTGAATCAATAACTTGACGAAACTATAGTTGCAGCAGTACAGTACCTGTTATATTTAATAGGTATTAAACGAGAGATGGGTAATTTTTTATTGATAAATTAATCAAGCATTCAATAAATCAAATATTAGTCGAAATTAAAGTATCAATTTTAAGTTTCTGCGCAATAGCAACATAAAGAAATTTTATTTTGGTATAATATCCCTAAAAGAATTTAGCTATGTTGACAGATATATTTTGTGAATTATTTTTTTCGAAGACTACTTAAACCAACGCGAATTTGCTGTTCATATGCATTTTAAAGCGGCAATAAAGCTGTGTATCTCAAAAACAAAGTGCATTCGACTATCGACAATTGGGTAACAATGACTTTTGCCAGAAACGAAAAACTCCACATTCGGTTGGATAAAGTTAAACTTCAGGCTAGAAGGGTGCCGAATAAAAAATGTTTGCTACACCTAACTTCGTTGAATACTACATCTACTTCATCAACTAATCTGGGCTCTACGCGAGTCCCTGCACTATTTTTAAAATGTGATCGTCAACATTCAATGTTTTGTTTGTATAAATTGTATCAAACGAAAAAAATTACGATATGTAAATATCTAAGTTATGAAGCATCAAAACTGTCTCCAATAAATAAAATTCAGGTAATACACGTACGCTCGATTAAAATAATCTCTTTACGTAGAATGAAATCAGTCGTAAATTGTGCCCGCTTATATATATTTTTAGTTTCTAATACAATTTTAACGTTTTATTACTTCCCTCTCATGCCGTAAGACTTGTCGGAATTTAAAAATAAAAAGTACTCTTAAAAGGAAGTCATTAATCAGTATAAGAACTGTATACGGCGAAAGTGTGCACATTCTAACCAAGCCTTCTGTGTCCCAATTGAGTATAAATAAATGCATCACTCTTTCACTGGGTTTGCTCAAGAAAAAAATTAAACTGAAATCAAACGAAATAAAAATTATTCTAAGGAATAAACATAACAACGTGAGTCCACATTTCATTCAAAAGCGTAACTGCATATAAAACTTGAATTCTGGTTTTTGCCACCTTTTTCTTGTGCGGGAAATTTGATAGCACACGTAGGTTGGTAAAATCTTGAACCTTTACATTTCCAGGTGCACATATTGTTTAGTCTTGATTGATGGGTTCTCACTTGTTCCTTCGCTCTGAAGCCATTCATCAGCCGCTTGTCTGAGAATGACGTTGGAACTCGATTTTCCGAATATTCTGAACTTCATTTACAGTCCTATTTTCAGGGTTGACACCACAAGTTGTTTTTTTCTGGTGAGTATGGTGTCAACCATGAAGATGGGACTAGAAATGAAGTCTAGAAAATTTGGAAAATCGTGTTTCAACGTCAATTTCAGACTAGCAGCTCGTGGGAATAATGAAAGGACAAGTGCGAACACATCAATCAATGTCAAAAATAAACTGTGCACCTGGGAGTGTGAAGGATTGAAGATTTTACCGAACTACGAATACAATCAATTAACCTGCAAAAGAAAAATGCGGTAAAAAGCCAAAAATCAAAGACGGCGTTGTGCAAGTTGCAAAAACTTGAATTCTGTCTATTCGTATTTATAATTTTTACATAAATGAAAGCTAATGTGTCAATTTGAGCTCAACCATTTTTGTATAATGGTCATGTTAACTGAAGAATACTTTGTATAATTAAGCATGCATTTATTATAAAGACAGATTTATGCACAATGCAAAAAAATTTATATTTCTGTCGGATCTGATTTCCAATGAAATAGCTGATACTTTATATGTGGATATGCGCTTTTTGTCTCGTATTTATTTGTGTATAATTGGTACATGAAAACTAATTTAACCACGTTCGCTATTTTAAATTGTCTAAAGAATGTGTCTTCTAGTTCGGATGAATAAAATCACTTATTTTCTGTGTTATTTAAACCTGTTTTAATAATAGTTCAATGATCCAATATACTAAGTTTATCTCATTTTTTATTATTCAATTTCGATTCGGATTTATTTTATTTTTAGTTTTAAGCAGTTTCTTCTCAGGCATGTCAACCTGCTGTAATTCAAAAAATAGTTTACTCGTGTAGAACGTTTAAACGTTGCAATTTCTTAGCAACCCGTTAGCATGGATCAGCTATAACTATACTAAGATACTGTCTATAAAAATACGCAGAAATCCTGCCTAGACAAAGACGTTTTGAATGATACATATGAAAACAACAAAGCCCAAAATTAATGTTTATTCAAGATATTATCACACATTCGGAGCTATGTAATGGACGAAAATACAAATATTATAGCTTGTTGCTAGCCAATTTTACAATTAAGGATAAAATAAGATATTTCCTTTCTAAAGACTGAAAAATAGACAGTTAGTTTAAAACATTGAACCTTAAAATGTTACACAGGTGAGCAAAGAAAATGATTAAAAGTCTAACTGTAAAACGCAAAACCGCAGTTTTGCGACACCATTAAGATAGAAAGAAATAAATTTGTTCCATTAGGTAAAGCGTATCCAAAGCATTAGAAAGACAGCCTAATAAGCATGTAATGTAGGACAAATTGAAATAAAACAAAACACCGATACCTTCTTCCAAATACTCAATCATACTAAAAAGGGTGTATAAAATGCAGCCCATATATGCTTTTAAAACGTATAACAGTCAAAGTTGATGAAAAAAGAACCCTTTAGATTTCCAGAGAGTTAAAACCAAAGAAATGGTGCAGAATTTTGAAAATCCACCACTCACAATTCGCTAATTGTTCTAGGAAAGATTCTACACCACAATTCAGAAAATACATGCTAAAATACACTATAATACCTGTATAACATGGCCGCGAAAACGATTCCAAATATCCTGCACATTAACGAGACACATCATAGGCGTTATGTGGTCAGAAGAATTATTATCGTCACATTATTGCTGAACATATCATCTTTAAATTTAATTTCAGACAAGATTTATTAACAACGAATCCAGGAATTTTTATATAATTGAACGAACATTTGTTGCGCGGGTGGTGATAAAATTTACTATAATCAAGGTTGCCATCTTGATATAAACACCTGACCTATTAAGTACATACATTTGTTAGTATAAAGCGGTCTACTGGATGAATTAAATACTGTTTGTTGCGAAGAACTAATATATATGCAAGTATGTATTAGGTGTTGCAAACCTAGTAACAAATTAGTTCAGTTGTGACCAGAAGGATAAACCAAAGGCAGCATGAACGGAAAGTATAATTTCATGCACATTCATTTCGTGCTTACTGGCGACTCATCAGTAGGAGCCGGTATTACGCCCTTTAACCACTATATATTTGGTAAAAGAATGTGGAATAATAGGACGGTAATCTCCTAGACGAATGTGTAAACCTGTAATAGTGAAGCTAACATAATCTGAAGTCAACGACAATACGACTTCAATGCTAACTCACACTATATAATATATATACCGAGTCTGTAAAGGATACTAACACTATGGCTATTGTGTTAGTAACTGATACCAACATTATTGTACCGAAAAGGTACATGGTACTAACACTGGTTTCCGAGTCGGTACATGATACCAACCTGATGGATATCAATTTATGCTAAAGTTCACCCAAATTGAGAATTACAACAATTTATGAACACCTGTTACTCCAGTTAATCCATACACTCTGGCCTTGATATCAGTTATCAAATTTCACGGTAAGCATGCCATCATTCAATTCAATATATTACAGTTAAATACTGTTTGTACCTAATGGGTCAGAGCTTTATATCAAGATCGCAAACTTGATTATAGTAATCTTGGCCTTATCACACAATCAATAAACAAATCATTAATAAGACATGCGAGCATACACACAGCTCAACGTTTAAAACAACCTTGGGTTCATAAATTTAATTTACTCAACAAAAAAATTAATTTTGATAAAATACCAGAAAAAATTCAAAAACCCTTTTTGGTGTTATTATTTAAATTATTTTATCACAAGTTTGATGAACAGAAATGCCTTTCTAACTTCTTTATAAAAACTTGTTAGCTCCTGTAATTACACATTTACATCTTCCATGTACACGTGAAATTGATTGACTTTTGATACTGTTGTGTTACTTGTTAACAAAAGCAATGAACGTGTATTCTAGGCCGGCAAATAAGGCTTAAACTATTGTTTTCATCTCTCGCGTAATCAATTTTTGCATTAATCAATATTTATTCTGATTCGACAATAATTGTCGAAACGCAATTGTTAAAATGAGTACACGTAGCTTTTAAATAAACCCATTTAAACTTAATAGGATATAAAAACTATAATTTAAAAAAATCTCGAATGGTTTGTTTGATAATTATATTTCCAACTCAATGCCTCTATATTTAACACAAAGAGATAAATACACTCCTTTGAGTTGTTAAAAATAGCTAAGCATAAGCTGTGGTCTTAAACAAAACTCAAATGACAGAAGATATAAAAGTAAATCTAGATCTAAGGTGAGAATATAATCACAAAAGCCCGGAGTAATATCCGTGAATTGAACGTATTTCTTAATTGTGACATATCCTACAAGAGTTACTTTGTGATTCCTTATCCCGCTGTTTCATCCATCTATGTGGTAATGATAATGACTCTTAAAGAAATCAATTATTTCATAACACAAATCAATAAGTGCCGAAAGTTTTAAAGATTTATAATTAAGTAATCAATGATTGTGTTGACAGACACTGCAATTATTTAAGTTTATCTTGCAGACTTCTAATAAATACCGAAGTCTATTCGATAAATCCAGTTCGCAAGCTGTGGATACACACCAATCCAATTGTATCTAACCAGTCGCAGAATACAGTAAAACTAGTCAGTCACATTTGCGAGCTTGAAGTAAACACCAAACCCATTGTATTTAACTATTCTTCGAACAACATAACAAAACTACCGCCAGCCGCAACGCACTGACGCGTTTCGACCTCACACTCTGATAATGATCATGGAAGGTTGAAAGGCGTCAGTGCGTTGCGGCTGGCGGTAGTTTTGTTATGTTGTTCGACGACTGGCTAAATACAATGGGATTGGTGTTTACTTCAAGCTCGCAAACTTGATTTAAAGCATTGTTACCACCACCCGCGCAATCAATTAATGTTAAATTGTATTGCCTATATATGTATATGTGGCGAAAGCTACAAGCAGCTAATGTTCGTGACTGCATAGAAATTGTGCAGCCGACATTTCCAGTCAAGTTCAATGTATACGAAATTGCTAGAGGTGAGAGCCGCATATCTAAATTTGATTTCCATATATATTCAATGCGGTCTGATCCTCGATAGTCAGTTTGCCGTCGTACTCTGATGATGATCATGGAAGGTCGAAATGCGTCAGTGCGTTGCGACTGGCGGTTACTTTGTTATGTTGTTCGACGACTGGTTAAATACGAAGGGATCGGTATTTACTTCAAGCTCGCAAACTTGATTTAAAGAATTGTTACCACCACTCGCGCAATCAATTATTGTTAAATTGTCTTGCCTATATATGCATATGTGGCGAAAGCTACAAGCAGCTAATGTTCGTGACTGCATAGAAATTTTGCAGCCGACATTTCCAGTCAAGTTCAATATATGCGAAACTGCTAGAGGTGAGAGTCGCATATCTAAATTTGATTTCCATATATATTCAATGCGGTCTGATTCTCGATAGTCAGTTTGCCGTCGTACTCTGATGATGATCATGGAAGGTCGAAACGCGTCAGTGCGTTGCGGCTGGCGGTAGTTTTGTTATGTTGTTCGAAGACTGGTTAAATGCAATGGGTTTGGTGTTTACTTTAAGCTCGCAGACTTTATTTAAATCATTGTTATCACCACCTGCGTAATCAATTATTGTTAAATTGTATAGTCAGTCACATTTTCTGACGTGTGTGAACTTTCCACAATCATCACCCCAGTACAATGACATTTTACTTACGAGAATCAAACCTCAATTCATGCATAAGTTATGGAAAATCTTATATGCGTCTCTTATGCATAGTGGTCATACGTACATTTTAACTGACGGGAAATTGTGGCTGCTCAATGTCTATTTTGTCACGAATATAGCATTTAAAGTTTTTTCCCAGACGCATATAAGCTACACAGATAACCAAGCATTCATTGCACGGGTGGTGATAAAAATCCTTTAAATCTAATCTTCGCCTCGTTAGATATAATGGGATTTGGATTTACCTTTAGCTGGCAAACTTGATATATAGGACTGCTATAACCACTCGCGCAATCTACGAATATTTAAATGTATAACATGTATACAAATAGAAAACGTGCAGTAGAATTTAAAAAAATCATTCATTGCGCGAGTGGTGGTAACAAATCTTTAAATTAAGCTTGCTAGCTTTTAGTAAATACCAATCATATTGCATTTAACCAGTCTTCGAACACCATAGCAGTAGTGGTAGTTTTGCAGTGCTGTCCGATGACTGGTTACATACAATAGGATTGGTGGTTAATTCAAGCTCGCAAACTTGATTTAAAGAATATGGAAAATGCGTTGCCGAAGAAACCTTCAATGACAAATTAACAGTCTGATGATTCACAGATTAAACTTAAATTTTGGAAAGTTGCATGGGATTTTCTGACTAGAAGGCCAAATGATAATGGAGTATTGATCGCATAATATTGCCAATGAGATCATGAAGAAAACGACTCTCCGACCAAAAACTGTATCTGCTGCAGCGGAATCGTTATAAACACGCCCTATAATTTGTAGTTTGTAGAGAGCAAACCGCGAAGCCCATTAAACCAAAACATTCCTCAACTGGTAGCTGGTTCTAGTAAGGGCTATCAAATAGTCGCAAAGCATAGAGAAATTATCGTTAATATCTAAAGGTATATTTGACGCCTAATGCGACTGGAGAAAATATTGATTGGACTTTATTTTAAATCCGGATAACTTCATGTAAATACCGTTGGTGAGACGACAGGAAGCATGACAAAAAAAAACATGGCGGCTCACAGAATTCAGCACACAGATATCACATTCTGAGAGATGAATCACCAAGCACGAATGGTTTATTAATGTAAATTGAACAAAAACTGCGAATTAAAGAGCATATCTAATAAACAATATTAAACGGCCATATCTATTCACTAAATCTCAACTCGACGGCCTGACATTATCTAGTTAATAATGAAAATCAAAAGGAATTAATTCCTAAATGTTGTTGCACTTTGCGCAACGCTGTCCTTATCTTTTTTCCTGTGAGTATGGTGTCAAGCCTGTAGATGGGATTGGAAATGAAGTCCAGAAAATTCAGAAAATTTTTTTTCCGTCATTTTTAGACAACCAGCTGATGGACGGCTTCAGAGTGAAGGGGCACGTGCGAACCCGTCAGTCAAAGCCAAACAAAGTCTGGGCACCTGGAAATTTAAAAGATTCAAGATTTTACCTACCTTTGAGTGCTATCAATTGCCTCCCACAAGAAAAAGGCGGAATTTATTCTTTCAAATATGTTGTCTAACCATGCTTTTGAATAAAGTTGAACTTCAATACGGAATTTATTTCGCGATTTGCATTACTAAGTGACGAAAATGGCTGAACAGAAATAGTTCAAGTGAGGAAGAAGGTGCATAAACGCTTTTATGCACAATAAACAATCAGACAAGGGAAAACTTGAAAATAAAAAGTAGTGGTCAATTTGTGCTTTAGAATAACCTTAAGGTATTGCTTGGAAATAGAAGATATCATATAAATACTTAAAATCAGAACGAAAATTATCAAACAATGCAGGCCATTGTAAACGTCTTTGTTCTGAATAGACTTTACGGAAATTGACCAGAACCATTAGAGTATGAAAAATTAAAGCAGATATTAGACAGGTGATCACCATTGTCAAGACCAATTAGACCGATGATCTAATTCTCTACTAGAAAAGATTGTAAATAAAGCTATACAAAACAACATCAAAATAAACATACGACCAAATAACAAATAAGACATTGAAATTTTTTTTAAAGATTTAAACTAATTTTATTTCAATCTTACCATTTCTGGTCCATTCAAAATACTTATGTTGTAACCCATGATAAAAGATGAGCCGAAACATGTCAGGAAAACGGCTCCGATGAGTGAAAGCGAAAATTGTTTCACCTAAAGTTAAAAAAATATAAAAATTTACTTAAGCAAAACAAATAAGCATATAAATTGACAATAAATTTCGGAATATTGCATTCTTAATTTGTCAATACTGCTGTGTCACACATTTGAAGCTTGTTTCGAGTTACCTAACGAGATATTAAGTCGCGTTTGTTTGGTGTTAATACGAGGTGAACTTGCAAAATGACCAATTTGTCTAGCAAGAGAGAACGGTTCGTCCAACATTTGTGAAAATATAAAGCAAAACGCTAAATTTAAGCTGATTGTAAAATTATAATATTACATTAACTTATATGTGGTTGGATAAAGAAAGATAAAATGGCAAAAATAAATCTCGACTAACACTGTTTAATCAAAAATTATAAATTTTTGGTTTCAGTATCTAGCTATTTTGATTTTCAGCGTATCGGTTTATAACAAATAACTGTATGAACGCATAATCATTTGCAACTCGTGAGATTTGACGAGACTGTACGACTAGAAACATTTGTGGAATTGGTGTTTATTCTAAATGCTCAACCTTGATACAAACATTACATAAAATTGCTTTTGTATTGTAATTGCCAGATAATTGGCTCACTATGTCGGCAAAATGATTGAAAAAGCTCCAAACATTGTCAAAATCTTTATACAGGCAAAATGATGAATAGGACTTTATCTCTCATACATGTAGCTGATATTAACTCCAAAATTGGACAAATCCCTTGACATGTTTGTTGTAGTGCAGCCAGACAGAGCCAACGGCCCGGCTTATTTGGCATATAGTGATGCAGATAAATAGTGAACCTCTGCCTAATTGATCTAATTAACTAAAAATTAGTCACGCGGGCGGTGATAACAATTATTCAAATCAAGGTTTTAATTTTGATGCGAACACCAATCCTATTAAATACATACATTCGTCAGTATAAACTAAAAATTGTATAATGTAAAAGGGGCAATTCATTCAATAGACAGATTTCAGCCTTATTGGAACTCTTCACGAACTGAACAATTATATAATTAAACGAAACATTGGTTGCGCGGGTGGTGATAACAATTATTATAATCAAGGTTGCGGTCTTGATATAAACACCTGACCCATTAATTACTTACGTATGTCAGTATAAACTAAGAATTGCCTTTTCTTCACGAACTGTTCAGAATTTGTCGCAGACGAGGCTCGAATCGAAGTTAGTTTGCTTTGGAGCCTGTGACTCTAACCACCTATCCACCTTGCCACACGTTAAACATAATTTGCAGTCATAGACTAACTCGTGTTTATGATTATCCTTTCATTCAGGTGGATACTATACGACCTCTTTATACATAAAGCGCCAACTAACCACTCCCAATCTGTCATGGGTACGTGGTACCGACTTGAACATTTATCTAATTCAACGAACATTGGTTGCGCGGGTGTTGATAGCAGTTATTTAAATCAAGGATGCGATCTTGATCTAAACACCAGTCCCATTGATTACTTACATACGCCAGTATAAACTAAGAATTATAGAGTGTAGAAAAGGCAATTCATCTAGTAGACCAGTTACGTCCCGCCGCGCTAGTGCGACAGAGTGGGTCAGTGTGTAGAGCAAACATTTACGAAGCAGACTTGCCCCGATTCGAGTCCTGTCTACGGAACATTCTTGAAAGTACGTGAAGTCCCCCAAAAAGAATTGAAGAGTTTCTATCGAATGAATATCTTTTTGTACACTATACAATGCCTAGTTTGCACCGAAATATGTATGTATTTAACGGATGGGTTTTTACAGTATAATTGTGAAAAATTTTAAATTTATCATCAACTTTTTCAAGTATTAGTTATGCCTTTTTGTTTGACTTTTAGGCTATATGTATATAATTGCACAGAATTTTTTTATATCGTGTGGTGGTCATTAGCGTTATAATCTAGGTTATTACATTTTTTGTTCAAAAATTAAGCTAATTGTTATTTATTACGCTTACCGACCGTCCGATGTGTGTTATAAACTGATTAATAGATATTTTATTTTGATATTTGGACTATATGTATATATATACGTGCGCATATTTTATTGAATTAATTAATGGCCAAAAGGCGCAGCGTGACAATTACGTAGTTAGGTTTCCTATGTTGAACTTTCAGCTTGCATGCATGCTAATTCGGGTTTTTTATATTAACCAATTGTCCATTGGAAAGTTTTAACTGGATAATTAGACAATGAGGCTACTTCAGTCGATCACGACATATTATTTTGATCTCTGACCCCTATTATTAAAGCCGTAACAAGCTTTTCTTGATTTCTTTACTGGAACTGGAGCAGTGGTTCAAGCCGGACTATGTTAATTATACAGACGGTAGACAGGCAGGAGCCTACAATATACAGGTAAATTTATTATGGATGCACAAAAATTTAATTAGTCTAAACTTTACATAGCTTAAAACTCAGATCAATTGAATTGCAGCTAATGCTGACGTTTAATAAAGACATTCGTCGAAGAACATAAGAGTCGGTACTAATTTGACGTCTTAGCACCACTGTACGTGGATGTGGCCTTGCACGCCAAGTTAATTATCATAAACTTTCTAGTCACATCTTAACTAGTCTCTTGATTGATATTTCCGTTGAAAATTCTGCGAACAACGAAAGCTGCGCACTATAACTAACCCATAACCTGGTGTGATAAGACACCTCGGTGCAGAACAGGTACCTGTACTCGCCGGAAAATTCGTCATCGTCATAGGTCAACGGTGTTGCCTATCCAATAACTACAATTAATCAGTTTGCAATGCAAGTCCAGCTCAGAACGAAAGACAATTAGACGCTGCAATTTTTTATTCTAGCTAAAATGTAAAAACTCATCTATTTCCCAAAGAATATCTATAAAAGATGTTTTCAGATTTGACCAGAAAACTGATCTTAAAGCTTAATTCGAAGAAGTATTTTAACCAATTTATTTTCCGCTATCATCCGTAGCCCCCAGATTACAGCGACCGATTCGTCAAGTTTTAATATAAACAAGTTTGCAGATCACTAATAAATAATCAGTTAACTTTTCTATATCTCAAAACCAGTGATCAATTAGGCCATCGAGTGTATTCAAAGTTGATTAAAAAGAGGTAAATAATACTTTATCGCGCCAACAAGATCGTACTTAGAATTAAAACCAAAATGTATGTCGTAATTGGGTGGCCCCTTCTCAGCTCCAAATAAAGTTTGCTTTCTTCACGAACATGGAAGGCCGGAACACGTCAGTCTTGGTACGCTGAGCAGCAGGTTAAAAACGGGATTGGCTAGCAGTCTATTCGGAAATCAGCATTATTACTCTTGCAAGCAATTATTGCTCAGTGGATTCATTGCCTTTTTAAACTTTTATTCTGTTATTTTTATTTTTAACTGTTTGGTAAAATAATGGTCGATAACATATTTCAGATTGTTTTTGCATTTAGCTTAACTTAGTTGTTGGAAAAGTGACGCTCAGTTTCATGATTGTTAAGTGAATGACCTTGTTTCATATTGAATGCTTTATCATGTTACAATCAACAATCTCAACAAAACTACAAATTTTATTACTGCTATCAACAAGTATTCATCTGTGTCATTTAACTGTCAATTTAAATAATCATGTTCAGTGTTCATTAGCAACCGGAACTATATTGAAGATAAACTAAACATAATAACCATCCAAATACCGAAAAAATGGATGAAAAGACCATTTTTCAAAAACAATTTTCTTTGTCAAATTCTTAAAACTCAGGAAGATAACAGGAAAGGTTCGCGTGGTATTCTCACGAAATAACAATTAATTAATTAATCAAATTACGTTACTGACAACGGGAAGAACTGATCTGACTAGGAGTATACCTTTCACGTATAAGTATATACAACATAACCTCCTCAAGCTTAAACCTACGTCATTAACCTTTTACATTCCATAAGCGAATGTGCTTTTATAATAAAATTAATCAGGTCACACCAGCGAAGTCTGCTTGGCGTTAATTCACTTCAAGGTGTTGCCAATCTAAACGTCGCCAAGTTAGTGGGTGTAAAATGGTGTTATCAAGTGATCACCATCGCGGACAGTGGTCTTCTACAATATAAACTAGTCAATCTCTTTAGCTAATGAAATCAGTGATCGAAAGTGTCTCGTTAGCCTGGCGAGCAGTATACGGAATATTGACAAAGAGCCTAAAATGCACAATCGGCTTTCTATAGCTAAAGTCGTCGGAGACGGCCAGTAACACAATTTGACTCGCGAAGTTTGCTGTTGCTTAATGCCTACCGGCGCTCAGCCGACATTTTCCTAAACCCATCTAAGTGACGAAATCCGTAAGCACACATGTTTTTATTTATTACCAACGGACCTAATAAAAACATCCAACATAGGTGCTCTGTAAATTTGACCTGAAACGAAGAGGCCTTCAATACGTGGTCTTGTGACACGTAAATGTTATGATTTTTTTAAAATTTAGCAGATGAGTGAGTGCAATAAATATATAGGCATTAAAAAATTTTGCGCACTTTTAATAATAAATTAATAAGACATCAGCAGAATTATGTAAAATTTGAAGAGTGATTTTCCCCTAATTAAAACGTTTGAGAATTTTAATTTTCTGTATGGTCTTAACGTTCTGTTACGAACTGTAAGTACCAATCTTATAATTTATCTCAACATTCCGTGTGCTATATTATTTCAACCGTGTGTATTTTAACACCTAAAATATCATAAAAGTTTAGGCATTGCAAGTAAGATGTTTCCTGTATAACACGCAAATAGTGGATTGTGCCACAAATAAAATTCTGGTTTCATCTAGCTCCTAGTCATCCCGCGGATGTTTTCTCACCAAAATATATGTTTAAGGCGATGATGACACTAAACTATTTTATTCTATCTTTGATGGTTTCTTGGGTAGCATTATGTAACTATGGATTCTTAGCAATGAAGCAGCATGAAATGCTAAGATATTTGTAAACTCTAAAGAACGAACAAATGATCTTTTAAATAAAGCCTCATTATAATAGCCAAAACATGACTTAATCAAAATAAATTTCCTCGTAGTTACTTCATAATGGACATAGCATTAAAGGTCTGTTCCCTAAAATGTTAAACATAATGCCTAGATATGTTTTTGTAAATGTATATAATAAATTCAGATTCTTATTTAAGCAGTTTATGTTGTGTGCATACATATCAAAACATATACTGATCGCCCATTACCGATGGGGTCAGAAATATACTGTTTGTGTAGGAGAACTAATATATATGCAATTGTGTATTAGGTGTTGCGCAATTAGTAACAAATTAGATCAAATATGACCAGAAGGATAAACTAAAGACAGCACAAATGGAAAGTATAACCTTGTGCACATTCCTTTTTAGCTTACTGGCGACTCATTAGTAGGAAATATGACAATACAATCTCCTCGCGGTACATGATACCAGCACGATGGATTTCAATGTAGGCTAAAGTTCACTAAAATTGAGAATTAAATCTATTTCTGAACACCTGTAAATCCTGTAAATCAATACACTGGACTTGATCGATATCAGTTATCACATTTCTTGGTAATCATGAGATCATTCAATTAAATATATAACAGTTAGATACTGTTTGCTTGCGGATAACGAACATATATGCAATTTTGTATTAGGTGTTGCGCACCTAGTAACAAATCAGTTCAAATATGACCAGAAATAGTCCAGCATATAAGGCAGAATGAACCATGCTTGGCGCAAGTCTTGCACAGATTTTCGCTCATTCAAAGGCATTTGGTTAGTAAAGCAATGGTGCGGAGGTGAACAGCTGATTAATACCGCGAGTTACAGTATCATGCTAGGAGGCTATTGTTCTGCTCCTTCTGTATTTCCAGCCAAACACTGGAATTGCCGCGGTAGCTTGGCGAGCAGGATATGTAAGTGGACTTCAAGGGTATTGCTCCAACCCACGCGATTTGTGTTTCGTAACAATTTGCAATGATGATGGCCGAACAGAATTTGGCAGCTGGACAATGACTTACATCAAACTGAGCGAATACGTGTAATTTTAAATATTAATGTTCACATTATTTTCTAGCATATAAATCAGTTTATGTGATCTTAAGAAAGAAACGAGACAAAATTGACCATCAGCGCAGAAGATTAAATGGAATGCAAACAGCAACTGAATTTTCTCGGCAGAGAATTTTCGCACACATCGCATTTTCAGCAATAAATAATGTGATGTTTGACAATAGCAGTCGGTCATACACTATCTGTTTAAAAGAAACTGCCTAATGTCATTCAAATAGATTATTTCACTTCTCTTTCACTTGCAATTTGGCATGCAAATGCCAGTGTAATTTTAATGACAGTTTCCGTAGCAAAACATGCATAATCTATTATTGCAATTAAATATTATATCAATTTAATTATCAATTAGAAACCAAATACTAGACCATTTACAAAATTCACAGTCAAAGCCACAAATACCGCAACCAGAAATCAAACACGTATTTCACTAAATCGAGCTTGTCTACTTGAGATAAAAAACACAGCTATTCTGTTTTAACAAATTGCACACCTTAACAAAGCTAAAGTCAGTCTCACATACTAACGCATTTCGACCTTCGGTATTCAGCATCAGAGCGCGAAGGAGAACAGAATAACAAAGACCATACCGTAATATAAACATAGGCTCTGCATATAGCAACGGCACCTTGCGCCCGTTGTAGACTGATACACATTATATTGCGGCAGGGTGGCTGTGGTTAGAGCACCAGAATCCGAAGCAGACGTGCCCAGGTTCGAGCCCTGTCCGCGGCAAATTCTGGACAGTACATAAAGTTCCCAATAAGGACGAAACCGGTCTACGGGATAACTTGCCTTTTCTACACTTTAAAATTACTATTTTATACTGACAAATGTATGTACTTAATGGGGCAGGTTTATATATCAAGATCGCAACCTTGATTATTGTAATACATTATATTTAACTGAAATTTCGGCTACAAAAATAAATTCATTTAAAAACATAACTGTTTGTACTATTCAACAAGCACTCATAAGTTATTAAATTAAGCAATTATTGATTGCGCGGTTGGTGATAAAAAATTTTAAAACCCCTTTTTCTGGGATGTGAAATAAATATCAATTCCAAGAGCCGCATAAAGTTATCAATTTTGATTCCATAAATGTTATAAATGAAATTCTAGCCAAGTATAATGTGAGCAAAATTACAATAGTTTAGAGCCTCTTTTTGAATTTTCCTACAATATTTATACATTTCGGTTTGATCCTCGTTAGACAGTTTGCCGTAGTGCTTCGATATTAATCATTGAATGTCAAAACGCGTCAGTTCATTCCACCGATGGTGGTCTACCTATAGACGAATCTAAGGTGCTTCAACTCATGACATCATATGTTTCTGCTGTTTTGAGTTCACAAATGCTTAGTTAAATGTCTATATGATGTAATTAGGCAGAGGAGATATGAATGCGGAGATAGAAAAAGAGTCGCAAACTAAAACAAATCTGCTTTGGTTTAAGTCCCAGCCGAGGCAAATTCTAGATAATACTTGGAATTCCAAATAAGGATGAAACCGGCCTAAGGGATGAAGTTCCATTGCCACGTGATAAGAGCTGAGTTTATACTCGTTAGATAAAGTTTTCTTGCTGAGAACTAATAAATTTTAAATTTTGTATTAGGTTTTGTACACCTAGTAACAAATTAGTTCATATAATACCAGAAAGATAAACCAAAGACAGCATGAACTGTAGGTATAATCCCACGCGCCCATTTGTTTTGTGTTTTCTGGAGACTCATCAGTAGGAGCCGGTACCACGCCATATACCCACTATACATTTGAATGTGTAAAGAATACATATAGTGAATTGGCTTTGAAGTCGTGTTGTTGAAGCCTTTGTATGAAGTTAGCTTCACTACAACAGGTTTACACATACGTATACGAGATTGTACCAACCTATTCCATTCCACACACAAATATATGCCATATTTCAACTAAATTGTTACTAGTTGCGCAACACAATCCATACTTGTATTTATACTGAAAATATATAATTAAAATCCTGTCATTATATGTCAGTTTATAATAATAAATCTGGGCTGGCTAGGTAAAACTTCAGGTCTTATGATATTCTAAGTATGTTCCACATAAAGGAAAGACTAACGGAAAGCATAAGTTGGCATATGACCTAACCATTCTAGTATTATGCGACACGAGTGGCGCAGTAGTTAGCCGTAGACTCCAAAGCAAATGTGTTCCACTCTCAGTCCGGTCCTCGGTAAATTATGGACAATACTTGGAGAGTTCCCCTTAAGAACAAAATAAAACTACTGGATGAATTGCCTTGGCTATCTGATGTTATGTTGAGTTCATAATGCAGCAAATACATGATCAAAATCCTGCCATCAGATTTTAATTATATATATATATATATATATATATATATATATATATATATATATATGAATATATGGCTTTGAATGTGAAGGATATTTCATGCGCTGATTTATGCTGTTTATTTGGTAGCGATAATATATTTATACATATATATATATATATATATATATATATATATATATATATATATATATATTCTGTCAGTATAAACTAAACATTGCATCAGGTAGCAAAAGCAAATCAACCAGTAGACAGGTTTCGTCCTTACTGGAAATTCTTCAAGTACTGCCCAGAATTTTCCGAGATCGGGACTCGAACCGGGGCTCATTTAATTATGAGTCTGAGATTTTATCCACAGCACCAACAGTGCTGCATGCCATACGCACTTTTAAGTCATATACCAACTTATGTTTTCTGGTTAATCTCCTCTTCAGGTGAAACGCATTTGGAATTTCTTAAGACAAGTTCTATCTATCCATTCCTGATCTGTCTATATACGAAAAACTCCATGTAACTTCGGGAAGTTATACTGAATTGAAGTCTAATTAAATGATATTTATTATACGTAATTTGTCGGTATAAACTAAACTTTGCATCATGTGAAGAAGGCCATTCATCCACAAGACCAGTTTCGTTCTTAATAAAAAAAATCTCACGTTCTGTCCACTAAGAACAAACCTGATCTACTGGATGAAATGTCTGCCATTTGATGTTATTTTTATTTTGTACTGACAATCATTCTGTTATACAGGCATACAAGAATAGTACTCCAATGCGTTCGGCTCTTCAATTTTACTTATTCAAGCTTGACTTATTCTTATCAAGATTAAAAGCCTTTTCAGACTTATAAAGCACAGTATTCCGTCTGATTCAGTAGATGAGTACAGGCAGACTTCTTCCGTTTTATATCATTTACAGCTGTCCAATGACTGGAGCTTGATTAGTTATGTTTAGATACCTAACTATACACGGTGATCTCGAACATCCATATGGCAAGTTCCACAAGATACTATGCCAATCAGGTACAATTAGACAGGCCTCTAACCTAGACCATTTTTGTCGCTCCACTTTCAGAGCTTTTTGCCATTATGGTAAATGAGAGTACAGTGCAACGTGATAAAATTTAGGTTGTCGTAATAATAATACCCAGATTCAAGATTAATAGTCTACAATGAACCAAATGTAATCGAGCGAACATGCGAATTGACATAGCTGATGCGGTGGTATTAGCTATTATCGATAATCACTCATTTCTTCTAGGTAAAAAGAAGGAACGATAGTATACTTGACTTTAAGGCCTGACTTGATAGTTTGTGAAATATACGGACGATTGCAGTGGTTTGTATTACTTCCAAAAGGCATCTTCAACCAGGCTAATTAGTCTGGAGATATAGTCATCATTGATCCGCCTAATGTCACCGGAAAACTTAGTTGAACCAAGTAGTTTACTACTGACAGCAGTGTGCCATTTATTATTTTCCTATAATTCAGATCAAAATTAGCTATTAAGACCGTTTTCTAGGTAATTATCTTAATACAGTATAAGGTTTACACATCTAGAGCACAGCCAATGGCTTTCTGTAACTCGTCGTTCTTTTATGCAAATACAGGAGCATCGTCTACATAACCGAAGTTAGCAAGAAGACCACCGCCAGTAATCTCCATTCCAAGAAGTGTTTCTATTATCTAAGCATCGACAACAATTAAAGTAGGAGCAATAATTCATAATATTTTAACACCGTCGCATATTGTAAAAGCTTCCAATAGGCATACTATTGTGGCAACAGGCCGATGTGTCATTATAACATACTTTGTGTGGAGGCCATTATGCAGCAAAGCTCGACGTAACATCTTGCAAGATACAGAATCAAACTTATCTGAGTTGTCCTAAAATGCAGCGATGTTGGATCATTGGCACAGTTGGCGTCATTAAGAGTGTGGTGGAATGCATGAATGTGGTTTACACATGCGACTCATGTTCTAGACTATACACGAGTTGGTTTTTTAGTTCCATTCCGAAAATAGTGTCAGTGACTACTTGTGATGCAGCCCAGTGAAAATTGTTACGACAGTAGTTAGCAAGATTAATGGTGTCAATTTTTTTTTGGGTTTCCCTCATAAAGACACTCTTCCACCCATTTTATGGATTTGTTATTTCCGGCAAAATATGGCAACAAGCTTGTCCAGATTACTTCTAACCGTTGTTCCGCCGAGCGTATCAAATTTGGAGACCATCGATTTCGGCGGCTTTGCGATTTTTCATGAGATCGCGACTCTCCATCAATCTATCAGAACTAGGTGTATTGATGCATGTCTCCTAATAAACACAGTTACATTATCATTGGCCACGCCATTTTGGATGTGCTTGGTGAGCTGCACATTACAAACTGAAGGCAACACAATACGCTTAAATGGATAATCATCACTCATACATCAGATCTGAGCGATAGAAATCGAAGGGGTTGCTACGCTTTGATGTTGCCTACAAATGATTATCAACTTTAAGCCCGCATTTACCGTCATCGCATACGTGTCTCGCAGCAACAGCGTCATAAGCTAGGATGCGATCTAATTTTAATTTCGAAAAACCCCGCTTAATCAATAACTTTGAGGTTAGAAGAGAACAAAAACGTTTAAAATTTCATTCGTTAGAAGACAATCCGAAGCGTGTATATTCTTATTTTATAACGCTCCAGGTGTTGTTCGTTATCGATTTTATTTAAATGTTGCCAAACAGATGCACAGGTATCTCGGAAGCCGCGCTGCACATTTATATTCGCTTGCAGTGTATTACTATTCTGACAAGACACTGACAGCCGCATAAAACTGTATTTTAACGGAATACTGGCGGTCTGAAAATTAGTCAGATCCATTAACTGAATTATAAGACCACCCGTGGTACAAGTTCGTCATGGACAAAAGACAACAATCATCCGCTAACCAGGATACACTTTATCTGAGCTAGTCTTATCTAATTAGGATATGTAACCGAGAACGCTGACAAAAAATTTACATTTAATTTATAAACCTTGACTTAAATGCTTTAGCAGGGATAGAGCAAACGTGTTTGCATAAATGGTTGTCATTTTGCTGCGCCCAAGTTTCGTCTCTAACAAGCAATGTGCCATTATAACTAGATTGTACTCAGATTTAAACCTTTTACTAATTAATTTGGAAACATCTTAAAAACAAGTTTAATTCTATAAATCAAAGTTGCCAGCTTGTGATAAACACCAAATCCATTATACTGACACATAAACATAATCAGATTGGTTTTTATCTGAAACTTGCAGCCTTGGCTTAAATAATTGTTATTACCACCCACGCAATCAATTATTATAAGTTTAATAGTTTCGGTAAAATTTGCAAACTGGAGTTGCACAAAAATCCAACATTTTCGTAACTCGCAAAGCAAAAGAAAACTACTATCACTTGCAACTGAGGTCTTAAGGCTTTCTGTTTTTTTATCATAGCACGATGGATAACTGACCAACGCGGATCCAACTTCAGTTTTCTTGGCACATATGGGTATTTAGAAACACGACCTGCACCCATTAACGTCCTACTCCTGGCAGGAATGTTACCTGAATTCACTTTACGTATTATAATCGTAAATAATTTGCTGCAAATTTGAAACGCGTCACTATCTGTGTCTGACAAAAGTATTTCTAATTTTTAGCCTTTTAATAGAATAATGAAATTGTAAATAAATTAAGTCGCCAACTTTGCTATCAATAATATTTATCACAGACTGCGCAATTTATAATTTATTTAATTCAATATAGATAAATTATTGTTGACTGAACCGTTTTGAACGTGTAATCACAGGTTTTTAGATTTTTTTAAAATTTAATAACAAATCAGGTTTATATTCTGTAGAAATTTCTTATATGTTATATTTTATGAAACGTTATTAATTATATGATTTTTTCCTCTTAACCTGAGCTTACCGGTAAATAATTAACTGACTAGTACTAATATTTATACAATCTGACATTTCAATTGCCTAGAAAATATATTTGTTATTGATAGTAGCAAGATTGTCAATTTACGTAAAAAATTGTATGTATAATTAATATATAATGCAAGACAACAATAATTCTCTGTCCCCTCACTCCTGTTCGGAAGATATGCATTCTACGTTTTACTGGCATACCAGGCGATTCCTGCAGTCAGGTTTAAAAAACTAAAGCCATGGTCTACGAAAGTTATTTAAAATTAGATAATTGATTACATGAATTATGTGAACTTGATTTTAATAAGAGGTAATTATCGTTCTAAATTAACACATAGTGTTAGAACAAACTTTAATAACGTTGCATGTCAATTAACTTTTGTAAAATCGCTTTAGGCTGTGAAAATTCGGCGCAAGAAAGAAGCCCTTCAAAATTGCCCTATTAATAAATGTCAAATGAGGTCATAATTATCGAAACGCAAGAATCAAATTAACAAAATCTCAACAACATATTCAAGAATATTATAAGAAATAGGCTGAGTGCATTTCCATTTTAAGTTAAATACGTGGACAGACCTGGCTACTCAACATTTCTCTCCAACTTTAAAAGAATTGTCAATATTAGTTTGACTAAAGTTCAATAAATCATGGACAAATTCATTATTGGTATTAAGATTTGAGACAATATAACCTTCACAAAAAAACACCTCGAAATTCAAATATGGCAAAATGTTACATTTAAACCGCTTGAGTGTTGATTCTAAGTCAAATTTACTTCTGTCCAATAACCAAATTCTAAAATACTAGATCTCACCACCATGGCCACATTTATGTCCATATTTGAAGTCCATCGTAAAAATGGACAATTTACCCAGTTAAGTTTGAACTACGTGGAACAACCTCTAGGAAAGCACTTTTGCGAAACAACATTATAATAAACAAAAATGTATTTCAAAATAGTTTGTTCTTTTCTTTTTTTTGCCATACAACAGCCGGGCGATTTAAAAATCTTAATAGAAAGCACCTGCATTAAACAAAGAATCAACTTCCCCATTTAAAGCCCGGACAATAGTCATCCCAACATAAAATCAGTTGTATAAGGTGAATTTTAAGTGTTATTGAACATTGGCATCTGTCAATGGACTAAATATAATGAAATTTGTTATGAAAAAAGGCTTACCGGACGTTAAAATTATGTTCTAACATTATTTGTATAAGCTACAATGATCATACAGAAGCAAATGTAAATGAAATACAACATCTTAGTATTAAACTTCTAGAGCTGTCCTTTAATAGTAGCCAGTTACCGCGCAAACTGATTGGAATAATACGTAACGGAACCCAGTAATGACATAAATTTTAGTATTTAAAACTAATTATTTTTTTTCACTCATTGAACGATGAAAATAAAAAATGGAAATATTAACTTAAAGTTACGATTTATTAGCTGTGCAATGCTCTTAGCAGGCAGGCAACATGAAGATTGTGGAAAATGTTTGTAGGTGGTAAAAGAAAAAAAGAAAGATGATAAAATTCTGCATATCATAAAAAAACTAAGGAGACATTTTCTGCGTCAATAAACATTAATTAAGCATCGGGAGGCACAAAATCTTCCAAATCACTAAATTTTTTAAATATTAATCTGAATTCAACTTTTTCTACAATATAAACTGCTCAGTTTTTATTGACAAATGCATATTATAGGAATGGTGTCCATATCAAGATAGTAATCTTGATTGAACTAAGTAGCTGTTTGTCTTTTTAATATACAGTAAATAAGCATCGATGGAAAAGAATAAACCGAAACACGACATTTCACTATATTAATCGGAAATCGATCGAACAAAATTATACGTATTTAAGCCAGTTTTCTATCCAACATAATAATTTTTGCAAAATCTATCACTTATCTTTAAAAATCATTGAAATAAGTCCAATTACATGCATTACTTTCTATATATACGTATAAATAAGCCCTTATATATATATATATATATATATATATATATATATATATATATATATATATACATAACGTACTTGATTATACGTATGATTTCCAGCCTAAATTTAAAACCAAATTTTGTTTCTGTTGAAAGCACCAACGTACTTCATTTACTTTGGTTACAATGAATATGTGGCTTAGTCTCTTATGCGATTGTTATTCATTAATAAATGCAATTTTCAATGGATTTTAACAGGTTTAAAATGTCTAGTATTAGTAACAAAAGGCTTAATATAAAATGATAGCTAAGGAGTCCTAGTATCTCACACACATTTAGAAGGAACAAACGTGAAATGAATAAAATAAAGCCGATTGAGTAATTAATCTATTTTAAGCTTAATCAATGTCACAAAGCAAACAAAGACTTAAAATTCTAATTAAAGGCATCAACTCATATAAAAGCACCAACTCCTCATTTTTACAAATGATTGTTTATATATATATATATATATATATATATATATATATATATATACATAACCAACGGCTAAAAGAGAGTTCTTAGAGGTATTGTTTCAGAAGGATAATTTAGTGCATATAATGAGTTGCGTCTGATGAATTCCGTGAATTAAATATGTTCAGATTTGCTTCCGATAGAACTCGGCCTAACAATATAAAAACTTTTTTGAAGCTTCCCCTGGAAAGGATTTCAATTTTAAAATGTCCCTTTTGGTACGCGCAACACTCACGGCTAACAACAAGCTGCTCGCACTTGTCGATTTGCGTTACGAAAGAAATACACTATGAAAGGAACAGTTAGTAAGTCAAATTGTATAATACTACAGTATTTTATAAAAATTGAGAACCATTCTATGGGATATGGCATCTTTACATTGGCAAATCAATATGATTGTGCAATGAGCTAAACGGGAAGAGGTCGCCCGTAGCCATATTAATTCCGGCCTGACGACCAGCGAGCAGAAGCGCGTCAGTTGGGATATGATGGCATGAAACTTGCCAGGTCTAAATGGACACAGCCGATATCCTGTTTCATGCGAAGCCTCGAGTTTGGTTCAACTGCGCAGTAAATTTTATTATTAAATGAATCTGACATAATGAGAGCAAGAGTACTAAACGCGAGGGACAAGCGTCGATCGCTTAAAGGAAATTTGGTTCACTGGCATCTGTGCAGATACTCTTCATCAGCCTTGGTTGGCAGACTATATAAGAGAAGGCAAGTTCCAAATACAAACCCTTCTCACTAGGAATAGGCAACCTAGGGTTCCTTTACAGTCCAAATATAACGAGTGGTGAGGGGACACCACTTGTACCAAATTCCCAAGAAACTCCATGAAATGTGGAGCCGGTTTATCCTCCAAAAGGAGTCAGTCGCAGTAAAGTAAAGTAAGTAAGTAAATATAACCATGAACAATTTATGGTTAAATGGAAGTGAAACATTAGTCACTTGGCTTTTGTATGACTCTGCATGTTGATGATTATGATGATAGGTTTTCTCTAGCACCTTGCGGTGGATGCAATTTGTGACTCTGGATAACTTAAATAGGCATGCTTCAATTGAGGAGCACTGTCTATTTGGCAAACGTCGCCTGTTTAATTATATCTATGGCCTTGGGTGCAGTCCCGGCGTCCAGAAATATGTCACCAGACAATATATAGCACCTGTTCTGACTTTTGGCAAATTTATTGTTCTAAAATATTTATATGCTTTCCCTATTTTCCTTTCTTATCACCTGTACGTATGAATACTATTGTAAATAAATTATAATTTGATTTTACATTATTTTTTTCGGTTTCTTCGATTCAAACTTTCTATTGCCGATCAAAAAACCACCGAGGACACATTATTTCTAGTCAATTTATAGTTGAGGTAAACAGTTTTTAGGGAAAATTTGGAAATCTGTGTTTACCTCAATAAGAAATGGACATATTACATCGAGCTCCAAGCAATTATGGGTATTCGGCGGTTTTTAGATCGACAATAACTAGTGTGAATCGGAGATGAATAGACAAAATCCATGGAATATCAACTAATTATGGACACATTATACATCATTCTTTCAAAATAACTTATAGCGATTAAAAATTATCGCGAATAATTGATTTCATATAAAATAAATTTAAATTAAAACCCTAGAAATGAAGTTGTATACTTAACATGAATGTTGTTTAACTTATAAAATACATTTAAAAATGCTTTTTGAAACAATACTCATTCAGTTCTTAAATTAAGCAAGAAAAAAATTTATAAATGCTAATCGCTATGCCACATTGTCAAAAAACAATAACAAGACATAATTAAACATAAATTGAATGCGCTGGTGATAACAATTCTTTAAATCAAGTTTGCAAGCTTGAAGTAAACACCAATCCCATTTTATTTAACCAGTCTTCGAACAACATAGCAAAACTACCGCCAGTCGTACGCACTGACGCGTTTCGACCTTCCATGATCATCATCAGAGTACGACGGCAAACTGACTAGCGAGGATCGATCCGCTCTGCAGATATGGAAAGCAAAATTAGATATGCGGCTCCCACCTCTAGTAGTCTTGCATACATTGTTCATGATTGGAAGTGTCGGCTGCACAATTTCTTTGTAGTCACAAATATTAACTGATTGCAGCTTTCGTCACACATATATACAGACAGAATTAAACATTAATTGATTGCGTGGGTGGTGATAACAATTGTTTAAATCAAGTTTGCGAGCTTGAAGCAAACATCAATCCCATTTTATTTAACCAGTCTTCGAACAAAGTCATATACATATTTTCTTCATGAACATAAAAATGCACACACAAACATATGAACACAATCTTACACTCGCGCGCGTGTGTGTATTCAAGAAGGCTTATTCTCAGTTCTTATTTTGTCTTTCCCGAATTTTGTTTTATAGACTCTAAATTGTTGTAGCTTATGTAAACAGATTGTCTATCATGATTCAGCATTAAATCTTAATTGTTTGTTACGAACAAAAACAATTCATAAATTCCAACTCTAGCCAAAGTTTGATCTCAAACATATCTTTTTTTGTTATTATGCAATTTTAATCAATAGCTCTATATATATGTATATATATATATATATATATACTCTCTATATATGTATATATATAGTTACCGTGTCAACTTACAAACGCTGGAAAGTCCATTCAGCTAACCGGAATTGGATGACTAACCAAAAAATTCTTGAAATGACCCACTTTAATCCAACGTCGAAGATTTTTTGAAAGGTGCACTGTTGTCAACAGTTCATATATTTGCCTACCAAGGCGACCAGTGAATACCACTTGGACAGACCCTTTTCTACATTTACAGAATTGTGTATCGCCCCAGATGATTTCCATAAGTTACAACAATAAATTTAATACGGCTCGCTCATTTTTTGAAGCATTGAACCCAAAGTTGTCAATTGACGATTTTCTCTCATGCCGCAAAACTATAATAACTGACTAATCAAGCACGCAACATTCCTAGACGTCTTTGTTAGGCGAATTCTGTGCCCATTTCAGTACCGATAACTTACTAACCAACATGTTTTACCTGACAGTTCATTAATGCACCATCCCTATAAACCACGATTTTTTTGGCTAAGTTAGTTTTTCCAAGCTATAAGGAAAAAGCATTTAAATCGGTGATTAAGCAGAGATTACAGGCCAGCATCTACGTGGCTGGACCCCAAATTCTACGATTTCGATCACTTGCTCATGCCTCACAGCAAGCAAACTACCAAACAGATATTAAGATTACTATTACTATAATAAATTTTGCGATCTTAATATTGACACCTGACACATTAAGTACATACATTCGTCAGAATAAAGTAAGAAATGTATAGTGTAGAAAAGGAAATTCATTTAGTTGACCGGCAGGGTGGCTCAGTAATTAGAGCACCAGATTCCGAAACAAACTCACGCAGGTTCGAGCCCTGTACGCGGCAATTTCTGGCTAGTACGTGATGAGTTCCCAGTAAGGACGAAATTGGTCTACTGGATGAATTGCCTTTTCTACACGATAATTTGTTAGTTTATACTGACAAATGTATGTACTTAATGGGTCAGGTGTTTATATCAAGATGGCAACCTTGATTGTTATCACCGCCCGCGCAACCAATGTTCGTTTAATTATTGAAATTAACATTATCCAAAATCTGCAGAAAAGGTTCAGCAGAGGGGACTTTTAATTCATACATACATATATACATACATACATACATACATACATACATACATACATACATACATACATACATACATACATACTTACATACGTACGTACATACATACATACATGCATACATACATACATACATACATACATACATACATACATACATACATACATACATACATACATACATACATACGCACATACATACATACATACATACATACATACATACATACATACATACATACATACATACATACATACATACATACATACATACATACATACATACATACAGCATACATACATACAACATACATACATACATA